>CM076582.1:782150286-782450961 GCA_034641835.2 Pinus albicaulis
GAGAACAAGAATCTTGCTAAACCACTTTTACAAAATAAAAATGACAACATCCCACAAATACCACAAATAACTTTTACATCAATAGAAACAAAAAATAAAGTTCATCTATATTTATTAGCATTTACCGTTTACCGAATCTTCCACCAAAACTTGGATTGTATAAATTTTAACAACCGCATGTAATTGCATCACCATTCATTGCCTTTTATCACTTTGACATGTGATGTGTATTTAAAGGTGACACACTGAAGTGCCAAATCGTTCCGAGGTTTGCTTTCGTCGTCCTTCGCTCATGAGTACCACCCAATTCCTTATAATTTTCTTGACACTTGCATGGCCATACCTTAAAAGATTATCAAATGGTTTTCATTGGAAGCTTCGACTAATTAGTTTTGTTCAAGAATAATTTCCTAATTCAAAGTTTGAGCAAGATAGAATCTAAAAAGACTAAAAAGAGTCGATTTCACTTGGTGTTGTTTTCAGTTAAAGTGTTTAGGAATTTTGTCTAAATGGACAATTTCGTTCTAAGGTTTTGAGTTTGTTGGGGTTGAGAGACCCGATGACTCGTGGTTCTAGACTTGCAGTAGAGGCTAATGTTTATGTCTTTCTTTGGGTGAGCGGGGTGGTCGGGGCCTTCATGGTGCTAATGTTTATGTTTATAATTTTTTTTTAATTATATATTTTAATATATAATTTGGAAAATTATTTATATTGAAATATTTAATTAAAATAATCTTTATTATTTCAATGCAATCTCATTTTTCACTTGTTTTCCTATAAGTATTATTTTATCTTATTCTTCTTTCCTCTTTTTGTCTTTTATGAAAGTAAAGATATAATTTTTAATTCTAAATAATTAAATTAATTAAATAAAAATATCAATTAATTAAATAAAATATGAAGTATCAAGAATAATTTCTTAATTCAAAGTTTGAGCAGGATAGAATCTAAAAAGACTAAAAAGAGTCGATCTTACTTGGTGTTGTTTTCAGTTGAAGTGTTTAGGAATTTTGTTTAAATGGACAATTTCATTCTAAGGTTTTGAGTTTGTTGGGGTTGAGAGACCTGGTGACTCGTGGTTCTAGAATTGCAGTAGAGGCTGATGTTTATGTCTTTCTTTGGGTGAGCGGGGGCCTTCATGGGACTCTTTGGCATCTGATTGAATCTCCCTCTGTGGCGTGGAGTCTCTGCACTGTAGGCTCGACAGTGGAAATTATTTCTCAATTATGTGGAAAAGGCATATGGTCGGTCCAAGGGAGACGAGTTTGGTCCTAGGTGGTGTCTAAGTGGTTCACCTATGAATGTAAAATGCTCCGCTAGAGGGGTCGAGGCAGGCGTGGCGAGGCTCCTCGGGGTGATACACAAGCTCGAGTTGGAAGATAAATTGTTGAGCTTGGTGTGGGAGGGCCAGACAGTGTGTCAAATGGTGAAGTTGCCCAAGAATTTGAGTGAGTGCTTAGACTAATTGCGACCCTACACTCTTTGGAGTCTATTGTTGGTCAACTTTAGGGGGTCATGGAAAATTTGGAGTTGCGACAACAATAACATGATGATTGAATGAATTGATCACATTTTTAAATGACATCCAACATAATTAGTGGAGGATGATAGAAAAGATGTATTCAATCCGACGAAGCCAACGACACACAATGGAGTAGTTGGACCAAATTGAAGGAAGAATCGATCACCTGGAACACCATGCTCATGAAGTATTACATCCCTTGGACCCCCTAAATGTTGGGCATGACCTCGCTCCTCTACAAAATTTCTTATGATGGTTAGTTTTGTTTGCATACTTGAAGTTTTTTTTGTGTCTATGTGTTTTTGGGTTAAGGATTTCCTATAGTATATGGAATTTTTGTTTTTGTTTTTGTATATCTCTCTTGGCTAACAAAGCTGGTTGGAGCGAAGCCGAAAGAGAAATGCTTAATTGGAAATTCATTTATACTCTTTTGTTCGAATAATAAAATCATTTTTATCAACAAAAAAAATATTTTTTAATAAAATAAAACTTAAATATTAGCATAAAATAATAAAAATTTTACTATAATTACAAAATTTTTATTTTGAAAATAATAATTATATTCCATAATACTATATTTTGATATTGTAGTAATGAATTTTAATAAATATAATTATTTACGATTTATAAATTTTAATTAACCATCCTCATAAATTTAAGTTTATTTTTTAATATTTTTATTTAAAAAATAAATAAATATTAATAAATTTATATTATCTTATTTATTTATTTATAGATAGATACTTTCCTATATGAGTAGCTTTCAAATAATATAACTTTTTAATTATAACCCTATTATGAATGTTATAAACTAATAAATGATTTTTAAAATGTTATAGGTTTGGACTAAATACCATTTAGTCTTATAAATTTATAATTTTTTGGACATTATATTGTTTTAGTCTTACCAATCTATTGTTTGCTTTGAAAATTATGGAAATTCTCGCAAGATTTTAATAAAATCTGGTAGGGATTTTTGTAAATCCAAGTTACAACTGTTAAACTTCAAGATTTTGGGTGCCCCAAAGGTTTTTGATGGCGTTGAATCTATTTCCACCATCTTTTGCTTGTCTGTCTCCGCCTCCATAAACGACACCCATTATATTATTTTAATTATTTTATTTTTTATATTTTTTATATAAAAATATTTATAAAATATATATTAATGTGGTTTTATAAATTAAATTATTGGTAAACAAAGTATTTATTTCATGATATAACTCAAAAACCATAAAAATTAACTAGTTTATAAATTTATTTTAAATTATTATTATTAATATTAATGATAAAGAAATTAATATATAAGTTAAATATGACAACATTATTTTAATTAATCAATTTTATTAAAAAGGTAAAAAGAGCATAAATGTTTTGAAGATAAATCTCATGCTTTAATTTGATTTTGAAGATATTTGATGCAGAGCATCTACTCAAAGTCAAAAGTCAAAGAAGAAATCAGACCTTAGAGTCTTGACATTTGTCCAAAGAGGGACTATTGTAAAGAGAAAATATAAAACTCATATAAAAAGTATTTTATTTCTTAGTGTGCATTGATAGATAATATGCTTAGTTATTAGGTGTCAATCACTGTTGAGTCAATGTAGCAAATCCCCTTAAGAAATGGGATATTAAAGAGAGTATTTTTTGTTTATGCTAAGAAGATAGGAGAGTCATAAATTAGGATTTCCTTAGAATAGAAATCAGTTACAAGTTTGTAGGAGTTGAGTGAGGGCTGGATAAGCTCTAAATTGTTATAAATTAATTGTAAGCTTCGAGAGAAGGGAGGCCAATTTAAAAGAAATAATATTAGGCCAAGAGATAGAGGCGAGAGCCAAGAGGAAGAGGCCAAACTAACAAAGAAGATTAGGCCTGAAGTATAGTAGAGTGGAGAAGCCCGAGAACCGAGAGGGTTTTGTTGAAGAGATGAGGGCCATGTAAAAGCTCAGCTTGCAAAGATTGGATGTAAGAAAGTTTTCTTTATATCTCTACATTTTCTTAGTTAATGAGAAATCGAATTCATAGTGACTGTGTTTTGTTTCTGTTATGCGCTGAGTGATCCATAATAGAACAAATTCGATATCGGTGAAGTCATTAACTGAGTGCTTGAATTTTAATTGAAAGAATAAGTCTTTGTGAATGATAAGGACTTAATGGCCGGGTAGAATTTGTACGACAAGTATGGAGCAATTAAAAATTGTGTGCAGGCCGAGAAAGAGAAACAAATCCAAATTCTAGGTTCGAGGAAGTAATACAGAAAGATGTTCTGTATTCGGGCTTGAGACAGTGTAATGGTTATACGAATAACCAGAAGAACAAGCTCAGGAGAGATTAGCGCTTTTAAATACTGAACACGCTTAGGAAGGATAGCGTGAAGGAAACAAAAGTGTAGAGTGGTAGTGGTCAAAGAAACAGAAGAAAGCTCAGGAGAGAGTTGCGAGTGAGAAGACGAAGTTACAAGCAGCGACAGTCGAAAAAAGAGTAAAGACTAAGGCAACAAAAGCCTTTATAAGATTTCCAAGGGAAGGAAATGGACGGTGGGGATTAAAACCGCAAAGATCAGTTTCAAAGATGAACGACTAACATAACACCACAAGATAAATTGGGGAAGTTGCGAAGAGGAGCCACGTGTCGGGGAGCAGCCAAGCGCACATCGCAATTGGCGATCCTTTTAATTATATGTTAAGACTTGGCAAGTAAGTTAATTGAGTTGCGATGCGAAGTCGAGCAACAAGGGCACAACGGAACCATTAGATCTGGGCAAGATCAATGGTGGAGATTAAATCACACCTAGGGCGATTTCGCAAACCGAGGATTTTTGTGTTCAACGTCAAGACATCACGCAGTAAGTTATTTTTGATGCGATGCAATTTGATCGCATATCACACAGAACAGGGGATACGTTTATTGTTAAACGTTAAAATGTGTGACAGCGACGGAGAGTTCGCTATGAATTGCGAAAGTGTTAAGTTATGAATCTGCGGGGAAGTAATTTATGAGAGGCGTGAAGTGCGATCTGTTGTGATTGGTCACCGTTTGTGTGGGACCATAACCGAAGGGGAAGCCTCGGTTCACGTGAAGCGATCACATGCAGAAACAAAGAAAAGAAAGAAAGATAAGTTTAGGTCTTTAAAGGTTAAAAGCGCATAAGTAAAGTATGGGTTTAAGTTTCTACTAAAGTTTATTTCCACGTGTAAAATTGGAATATATACTCAATTACGAGTATTAAGTCTTGGGAACAGGCAGGCTTGTTTAAAGTTCTGTGTATGTGGGTGTAAGCGACCTTGTGGCTGCATCATTTGGTATCAGAGCGAGTTAATGAAAAGTTGTTATAAATGAAGATTGTAGAGCTAAACTATGCATAAGAAATTTGGTAGCAGAACAGAATAAGATTTAGCGTGAAATTAAGAAGAGATTGGAGAAGCATAAAGAAATCACAATGATTGTTGTTTTCTTATGGAGAATGGAGATTCACTTGAATGTGAAGAGTGGATGGAGACTGCTTGCGAAACCATGTAGGTATTGTTTTATTTAACTCTGATTTGAGTTTTGCAGGATAAAAGACAGATTGAAGATTGATATTTGCAACTAATGAAGTATCTCAACAAAAGAAGATCACAACCTTAAGAAGCAATGATGAATGAAGCTGGTAAATATTTATGAGTGAAAGAAGAGTGTGGCCAGAACTTATTATTTCATTTGTGATTGAACTACAAGAGGAAAATTGTGTTCTCAAAAGCACAGATGAGTTGAAGCCTAGAAGGAGGATAGGAATGCTCAAAGAAAATTCCAGAAAGTGGACTAGTGGCCAAGTATATAGGAAAGCTTGGCGAGGTAAATGTAGCAGGGAGGACTTTCTATTGCAGAGGCTTAAGTATGGCTCATAGTGAGTGAGGAAATCATAGAGATAGAGGAGAGATGACTACTGATAGTCCTAGAAGAGGTTCTAAGAGAGACCACAGTAGAAGAATGGTTAAGAAATATGTCAAAGTAGATGGCATGGATGAAGAGTATGAGAGAGAAAAGGCTGAGATAAGAATGCAATTTAAATTGTTGATAAATTTTTTTCAGAGGAGTAAGGAAGACCGAAGATTTGGTTACAGAATGAGAAAGAAAATGAAGTGGCATAAGCTACAAGAGAAGAGAGAACAACAGGTGAATATGAACTTAATTGAGGATATGAGAAAGCTTGAGCAGATTATGGATGTTGAATTGAGGACATAGAAGCTCTAAGGAGTTGAGCTACAACAAGACAAATGATCCAGGTGGATATCGGTGGCCACCCACCTATTCCATTTGGACCAGCACCATCAATCCTTGCAGCTTTTCACATTCAGCACAACTTACTATTTTTAGCAGGTTTTCAGGTCCTCCACTCTCGGAGCCGTTTTGGGGGCTTAATGATCCAGGTGGATATTGGTGGCCACCCTACTCATTTAGATTTAATGTTAGTTCTTTCAGTTTTGAAGTTGCAACAAAGCTTATTATTTTTAGTAGTTTTTCGGGTCCTGAACTTCCGGAGCCGTTTTGAGGCCCTAAACGGTGTTTTTTGGGCATCGTTTTACCAACGAATTTCATGGAATGAATTTCGTCCCGAAAGTTGTGGTCCTCGGACAGAGCTTTCTAATGATGTATCATGTGCGTCAAACGGAGATCGGATGCCAAAGTTACGCCCCCGGGAAGTTGAACCACCAATTTACCCAAACGGGCGCCCATGGTTTTGGCGCCTCATCTCCTATGGTTAGGTTTTTGGACGTTTCGGATTCTACATTGTTTCTCGACAATAAATAGGCCCTCGAGCCTCATTGTAACACAATTCAGAGGTCGGTAGCCACCACATCCCTTCTCAGAGATTCTCTACCAGCACCCTATCTATTTTATTTTCATTATGTCTGTAAGCATATTTCTGTTATTTGATATCATTGAAATGACGCATTATTTCCGCTGCATCTCTATGTTTATGGTTATTTCTGTATTCTGTTGCGTTCCTGCATAAATCCGGATCAACAAAGTTGCTAGAGATGAACAAGTTTATTTTAAACTTGAAGATCGAGCAGTGATGTTTGAAACATCGGTTGAGGCAATTGAGCCTTATGATTTTTAAATTAATAATGTGTGTATGTTTGCAGGTGATGTCAAAGAAGACAAAGAAGAGAGACATAATTTTAGTTTTGAGACAGTTATATCTCATATGGAATTTCATACACAATTGGAGAGAAATATTGTTTTCCAGGATGCTAAAGTTGAAAACAGAGGAATTTTGGCTCACAATGATGACCAAAATCAAGAAGAAGTGGAGAATGATATCAAGCAACCAAGTGAAGTGCTTGAGGAGGCTGATAAGAAGACCATCGAAGATTTTCTAAGTCATGTAGAGGACTTAGAACAACAAGAGGAAGATTTGGTGACTGGATCATCAAATGAGACGATTGGGTCTTGTGATTTTGAGATTGAGAATTTGACTGTGTTTGCAGGTGTTGTAGAAGGAAATCCATCTCTTACAATTTTCTTGGATGAAGTTGAGAATTTTCAAGCAAAGTAGGATGATGATTGTATTTCAGATTAAAATCAAGTTGAGTTATTACAGCAGAAGGAGTTCATAAATTCCTTGCTTAGTGAAGAAAGTATCTCCAAGGAAGATGAGACAGTTATGTCTCATATGAAGGAACCTGTTATTGTTGAGGACATGGAGGAATTGGCTTATCTGATTGACCAAAGGAAGACTGTTGGACATATATCTAAAGCTGTTACAGAGATAGACGATCATAATTTTATTCTGATGAAGAATGCGGAAGTAGTGTCACCAAGAAATTGGACTTGTGACAAAGAAGGGGATATTGAGGATTGTATAGAGTATTTGGAAGAAGTTCCAAGTGAGATGGCAGATTTGTGGCATGAGCTAAGTATTTCGGAGAATAGACTAACAATTCAAAGAATGAATATTCTAAATGTACAATTGAAATTGGACAAAAGTGAGGCATGCATTTCTTATGCTAAAAAGGAATCAGTCTTAGAACTGAAGGAAGCTGAAATGACTACCAGGTTTAGTCAAAGAATTGAAGAACAATCACTGAGGGTTGTCAAGGAAAAGGAAGAAATATATGCTGGAATTGATGAACAACATAGTGATGAGGTGTTTGAAGGGAATCAGGTAGAAAGTGACTGGCTAAACTATTTGCTAGAAGCATATGAGTATGATTTTTTTATCAAAGATATTGAAAAAAGGTTGATTGGAGATGAGATGAAAGTTCAGAAGCAACAAGACGATAAGGATGTAAGGGTGGTAGTAAGAATCCAAAAACTTCAAAGAGAAGATGACAAACAACAGTTTGAAGATAATTAGCAGAGTGAGTACCAGTTAGAAGATAAACTGGACATGGAGATTGAAAAAATAATAAATTTGATGATCAAGGTGTCTCAGAAGAAGACAACAACAAGGAAGAAAAGCAACAACAGCAAGAAAAATACAGCAGAATAATGTGAGAGCATATTCGGTGGGGCAATACAAAATAAAGTATGGAGACCTACAGAAAACAAAAAATAACAATAGCAACAACCAAAGAAAAACTACAAAACGTAGTTTGGGATCTAGGAGGACAACTATTATAGACACATGATCTGGAGATCATGATTATTTCACCTGGGGAGTCTGATGTAGGAGCATCTCCTCTAATTCAAAAGTCAAAGAAGAAATCAGACATTAGGGTCTTGACATTTGTCCAAAGAGGGACTATTGTAAAGAGACATTATAAAACTCATGTAAAAATTATTTTATTTCTTAGTGAGCATTGACAAAGAATATTCTTATTTGTTAGGTGTTAATGAGTGTTGAGTCAATGTAACAAATCCCCTTAAGAAATGGGATATTAGAGAGAATATATGTTGTTTATGCTAAGAAGATGGGAGAGTCATAAATTAGGATTTCCTTAGAATGGAAATCAGTTACAAGTTTGTAGGAGTTGAGTGAGGGCAAGATAAGCTCTGAATTGCAATAAATGAATTATAAGCTCTGAGAGAAGGGAGGCCAATTTAAAAGAAAGAATATTAGGCCAAGAGATAGAGGGAAAAGCCAAGAGGAAGAGGCCAAACTAACAAAGAAGATTAGGCTTGAAGTATAGTAGAGAGGAGAAGCCTGAGAACCGAGAGGGTTATGTTTAAGAGATGAGGGCAATGTAAAAGCACAATGTGCAAAGACAGAATGTAAGAAGGTTTTTTTTGTATCTGTACATTTTCTTAGTTAATGAAAAATCGAATTCATAGTGACTGTGTTTTATTTCTGTTATGCACAGAGTGATCCATAATAGAACAAATTCGATATCGATGAAGTAATTAACTGAGTGCTTGAACTTTAATTGAATGAATAAGTATTTCTGAGTGATAAGGACTTAATGGCTGGGTAAAATCTATATGATTCCAGTCTAGAGCAATTAAATTGTGTGCAGGCCAAGAAAGAGAAACAAATCCAAATTCTGGATTCGAAGAAGCAATACAGAAAGATGTTCTGTATTCGGGCTTGAGACAGTGTAATGGTTATACGAATAACCAGAAGAACAAGCACAGGAGAGATTAGCACTTTTAAATACTGAACAAGCTCAGGAAAGATAGCATGAAGCAAACGTAAGTGCAGATTGGTAGCAGTCAAAGAAACAGAAGAAAGCCCAGGAGAGAGTTGCGAGTGAGAAGACGAAGTGACAAGCGGCGACAGTAAAAAACAGAGTAAATACTAAGGTAGAAAAAGCCTTTAGAATATTTCCAACGGAAGGAAATGGATGGTGGTGATTAAAACCGCAAAGATCAGTTTCAAAGATGAACGGCTAAGATGACACGAAAAGATAAATTGGGGAAGTTGTGAAGAGGAGCCACATGTCGGGGAGCAGCCAAGCGCACATTGCAATCAACTATCCTTTTAATTATATGTTAATACTTGGAAAGTAAGTTAATTGAGTTGCGATGCGAAGCCGAGCAGCAAGGGCACAATGGAACCGTTAGATCTGGGCGAGATCAACGGTGGAGATTAAATCGCACCTAGGGCGATTTCGCAACCGAATATTTTAATGTTCAACGTCAAACATTGCACGGTAAGTTATTTTTGATGCGATACGATGTGATCTCATATCACACAGGATAGGGGATACGTTTATTTTTAAACGTTAAAAATTGCGACAACGAAGAAGATTTCATTGCGAATTGCGAAAGTGTTAACTTATGAATCTGCGGGGAAGTAAGTTATGAGAGGCACGAAGTTCAATCCGCTATGATTAGTCACCGTTTGTGTGGGATCATAACCGAAGGTGAAGCCTCGGTTCACGTGAATCAGTCACATGCATAAACAAAGAAAGGAAAGAAAGGTAAGTTAAGGCGTTTAAAGGTTAAAAGCGCATAAGTAAAGGATGGGTTTAAGTTTTCGCTAAAATTTATTTCTGCATGTAAAATTGGAATATATACTCAGTTGCGAGTATTAATTCTTGGGAACAGGCATACTTGTTTAAAGTTCTGCGTATGTGGGTCTAAGCAGCCTTTTGGTTGCATCAATATTCAATGGAGGTTAAATCCCTAACACCTTAAATTATTATATGGATGATAGGGATTTAACCTTTATAGAATATTCTTAGTAGTATAAGAAAATCAAATGTTCCAAAGTAATTGTGCCTTTTTTTCCATTTTAATTAAATTGATTAATTAAAAAAAATATCATATAAACAAGTGCCATATGAAGTGTGAGATATGAGTTTTTGGGCATGTAGTATTTATAAGCCATGGTATTACCCCATGGTTGTAACCAATATTAAGAATTTCATGATAAAGTTAAGATGAATCTCTATGGTCGATAATCTTGTCACATGTTTTTGTAATGTGTGTGTTTAACTTATATATTGATTATTTTTATCTTTAATAATAATAATAATTTTGAACAAAGTTATAATTTAGTTAAATTTTATGGCTTTTTAATTTTAGCAATGTGAGTTGAAGAATTGTTTTGGTGCTTATTATGGATTGATACTTATCAATGTTTCACAACCATTTAATTTATATAGTTATGCTAGTTGATAATTAAAATAGCATAGTGATATAATATAAATCGCTCGTAGGTGTCAATTCCTAATTTCAAAGCACTTACTTTATTAAAACCCCATGTTACTAAAGTTAAAAATATATATAAGCTAACTAAATTATAACTTAATTTAATTATTATTATTATTATGAAACATATATACATTTAAAAAACCAAATTTTAAACATTTACTAGCAGCTTACCTATGGACATGAAGGAACGGTTGGAATTTGACAACCCCAAAACTATGGATGATGTTGGAATAAAAGCTTGAATTTGCTACCAGCAGATGCAGAAGAAAGATAAAAAGAAAATTTGGGCAGTTAAAAAGGGGAAATAAATATACATAACAACAAAAATATTAAAGGCATCAATTTCAAGAGTGCCCATAAATGGTAGCAAGGAAAAAATGGAGAGAAGGGTCAACGGAAATCCCAACTGCATAATGAATCTAACATAGTAGAAGAACCCCCCAAACCTGAAGGCAACCAACTCCAAAAACCACCCCTAAAATGTTGGGGCTGTGGAGGACCACATTATGTGAATAACTTCCCCTATTGTGGGAGGCTCGAACCAGTATCTAACATTGATGAAGCTTCAAAAATGTGAGAAGTGGAAAAAATTATACCGAAAATTAATGTTGCGTTAGAAGATCGTCAGGCGGAATATCAACCCAACATGATCGAAGTCAAAGGTAAGCTCTTCAAACACATTTTTTCTAGTTTAATAGACCCTGAAGCCAATTTAAGTTGCATAAGTCCTAAAGAGGTAAAATTGTGTCAATTACAAGTATACAAAATTAAAATTCCATGGCTAGTCCAACTAGCTACAGGAGCGAAAAGAAGAGCGGTAGCTAAGGTAGAGAATTGCTTAGTGGAGCTAGTTAAGAGACTAGCCACAACTAGTTAAAGTAGAGAATTCTCTAGCTAAGGTGGAGAATTTTATGTTTACATAAATTAAAAACCTATTGATTTTATGTTAATAGACTTTATAGATTACAATTTTTTAAAATAAAATAGTAATCTTTAGTTTCTATTTTGTTCTTCTTATTATGAAAACTAAAAATGACATACCTGTAGAAAATCTCTAACACAACTATAATACCATGTAGAAATTATATCAATGGATTCAATCCGATCATGCGATGTACTAAAGCAAGATATTGAATAATTCTACAAAATTTTCAGAATATAAAAAATTTTCGCTCACTCAAATGCAAGTAAGAGAAAGAATTAAATCAATACACAACACTAGATATTCCTGGGGAAAGAAACTGCTCAAAACCCCTCCATCTTTATTGTATAATCAACCAAGGAATCATGAAACAATACAATGTATTTGTGATCACCACAACCTCATACACTCTACCAATTTCTTCACACTAATCTAAGAAAAATTGGACAAACACATAGCCAATTATCAACCTACCCTCAGCCTACCCTGCTTATGCAATCCCTATAGAATTAATCCCCTATTAAATATGAGATTGAGCCTTCCTTGATTGCGCAATTCATCAAGGGCTTCCCATGGTATTACAACTGCACCTGGGTTGTAGAAATTTATAAACACAATAATGTATTTCCGGACTCCTTTTATCTTACATTTTTATCCACTGATAAATACATAATCCTTCTACTCAATTCTTTGCAAAAATTAAAACGCCAATTGAAAACACATATGAAGAAAAATCAATCGCACATAACAAGATGTTTTACCGAGAAAGCTTAAAGCTAAAAACCCCAACTATCATATATTATGTATATCACGGAATCATGAAATAATCTCATACAGAGCTCAGCTCATAGAGCTCTCAGTACAATATAAAATTGTCTCACACTGCCATACAAAAATTGGTTCAGAAATGCACCAATTTACTTCCTCCTGGCAGCCTACCTCTACTGCACAATCGCTACTGAAGAAGATCCCTTAATGAATTCGATATTGCCTTACCTTTACTGCGCAATCCTCATTGCAACTCCAATGTGTGTGTAGATACATTGAATGCATCACTATAGTCACAACTAATAGTCAAACACACCCTTTCACATGTCTTTCCACTGGGTCTCCACTAGATATGACATGCAAGTAGTTAATTGTTGTATTTCTTTAGTTGCAAGTAAGACACTGCTTGTGAATTAATTAAATAATTAATTCACTCATCTCTCACTAGTGTATCTTTAGTTACAACTAGCAAAACTGAGTTTAACTCACTTAACTGAGTTAAACTCACTTAACTGAGTTAAATTAAATAACAACTCCCATAATTACTCTTCCAACTCTGTTGCAACTCTGCCACAATCAGTTATAATGAAGTCCATCATGCATGGGTCACTAACCAACCTTGGAATGCATAATCCTTCAGCTAACTGGTTTTCCACATTAGTTAACTGAAATCAAGTGCTCCAAGAGAATAAGTTATTATTTATTGTCTGATTATCATTAAGGGCTAGTAATAAATGACATGCATTCTATTTTTAGATATGCGATCTATAAATAGAATTCACCCATGTTCTAAAAATAGAAACTCATCTAAAGATAGAATATGCTCAACCACCTAGAATCAGAATCCTGCTAATTTTAGAATACGCTCACCATTCTAAAAATAGACATATACCTAAAAATAGCTTGCGAGCCCCACCTAGTGAAGGTGCTTAATTTTCACTAGAATCATCATCTTGTTGAATCTCAACACTTCCTCTCAACAAGAAAGGGATTATCCTTCACCTCGATCCTATCTATATGGTATTCAAATTTTCTCCTCGTGAGCGCCTTCATCAGAATATCTGCATCCTGATCTTCCGTAGGAATGTACTAAAGCAACATGATCTTCCATTGCACACAATCTCTGATATGATGATACCGGATATCTATATGCTTAGATATATCATGAAACACAGGATTAATCGAGAGTTTAATGCAACTCTGATTATCACAATGAATCACTGTAGGATCTAAATGAGAACAGAACAAACTGACTAGGATCTTCCTCATCCAGATAGCCTCACATGCAGCTTCACTTGCTTTCATGTATTTCGCTTCTGCTAAACTAAGTGCCACAGGTCTCTATTTCCTAATGTACCAAGAAACAGTTGTAGATCCGAAACTGAAACCCATCCTGATGTGCTCTTTCTGTCCGTTGGGCTACGTGCCCAATCTGCATCCGTGAAGCCATGCAACTTCACCTCATCTATCTGTCTGTACCATAAGCCATACTTAGATGTGCCCCTGAGATATCTCAGGACATGCTTTCCCGCCTTCCAAAATATTTTGGTAGGATTAACCATCGCTTGACTAATCTGGTTCACCGCATAGCATATGTCTAGTCTTGTATTAACTAAATACATGAGCGAACCCACAAACTGTCGAAAGACAGTAGCATCCACTACCTCTGTCGATGTAGCATCCTATTTCCTCCAGTTTCCTGGAAGAGGAGTATCCATGGGTTTGCAACCCTCCATGTGAAACTTACCGAGTATCTCCCGAGCATACTTGCCTTGAGACACAAAATTTCACCATCTCACTGCCATATTTCCAATTCGAGGAAATAATGAAGGAGGCTCATATCCTTCATCTCGAACTCCTTTGCAAGGTCCTCCTCGCATGAGTGTATCATCTACTCATCACCAGTTAGTATTAAATCATCAACATAAAGAACAATGATTAAAATATTACCCTCCACCAGAATATGGTATAGGTTTGCATCCGCCTCACTCTTGGTGAAGCCAAGTCCAGTGAAATCGTTGTTGATTCGAGTGTACCAAGCACGAGGTGCTTGCTTCAGCTCATACAGTGCTATTTTGAGTCTGCACACATGCGACTCGCTGCTGAAGATCTCAAATCCTTCAGGATGCTCAATGTACACTTCTTCCTCAATGATCTCATTAAGGAACATAGTCTTCACATCCATCTGATGAATGTGCCAACCCATCTGCGCTGAGAGAGCAAGGATGGTCTTTATGGAAGAATATATTGCAATAGGTGAAAAGGCTTCTTCATAATCAATCCCCTCGATCTGTGAGAAGCCCGGGCAACAAACATTTCCTTATACTTCTCAACACTCCCATCAACAGCTTGCTTTACCTTGTAGATCCATCTTTAACCTACCATTGATTTATCAACCGGCCTTGGAACAATTTTCCAAACACTATTTCTGACAATGGATTCATACTCCTCCACCATTGCATCTACCCATGTGGGCTCCTACACTGCTTCCTAAAAATAATATGGCTCTGTCACAATACATTTTCTCATGAGAGCCATGTATCCAGTGAATCGATCAGGAGACTGCCTCTATCTGCGTTGTGAAGTAGGGGCTCCTACATTCTGTGCCGCATCAAGCCTCAACCTCTCAGCTTCTGTGGTACACAATCTACCAGTTCTGATGTTTGGCTCTGCATGAGTGGACTCATCCACTCCATGATCCTCCTACGTGTCTGATCCACATATAGAGGCTCATCTTTGGGAACAAGCAGTTCCTCCTCTGCATGCAAGTGTAACTCCCTCTCAAGTGACAACTTCATGGCTTTCTCCTCATTGAATTTATATCCTGTCGCACCACAGTCATTCAACTGTTTGTAAAATACACACGATAATTATGGGGTGTTTTTGTGTACCCCACAAATATCCCAACTTCAGCAGTCGGCTCCAGCTTCTTCCTGGCGTTCTTGGTCACATGAACATAAACAGATGAGCCAAAAATCTTAAAGTGAGAAACATCTGGTTTCTTACCAGTAAAAGCTTCTTCAGGTGTACTCATGACAAGTACTCTATGAGGACAACGGTTTTGCACATAAACCGCAGTGTTGCATGCTTCCACCCACAAGTGCAATGATAGGTCTTGATCATGCAGCATAGCTCGTGCAGCACCCACGATCATTTGGTTCTTCCTCTCTGCGACCCCATTCTACTGTGGGTTATGAAGTGCTATGAGTTCTCTTCGAATTCCTTCTTTGCTACAAAAGTCTTTGAATTCATTCGAGATATATTCACCACCATTATCGCTTTGCAGAGCCTTCACTTGCTTCCCTGACTCTTTCTCCACCAATGCTTTAAACTCACAGAACTTTGAGAATTTTTTATCCTTCTTCTGCATGAATAATATGCAGCATCTACGAGAATAGTCATCAACATAAATAACATAATACCTGTGTTTTGTTGTTGAAGCAACCAAGAATGGTCCACACACGTCTGTGTGAACTCTCTCCAGGTCCAACGAAGCATGGTTCTCGTTTTCATGAAAGGTGGTCTTCACAAACTTACCCATAGTACATCCCTTTCATTGATCTATCTGGACAATTGTACCCTTGGGAATTCCAGTATAAATTTGTTGCAAAATGTTCAGGGAACCATGGTGAAGATGGCCCAATCGCCTGTGCCATAATTCTCCCTCATCCCAGCTCACCACTTCTTCTTCTTTTCCCACCATTGCAGCACAGCCATCTACCTCCAGCTTGTAGATATTCTTGACTCGAATCCCTATCTTCTTGGTTTGACCCGTTGTTTTATGTCGCAGGAAATCTTTTCCATTGCTGAAAACAACGTCATAACCTCTGTCCTCCAACATCGCGACTAAGACCAAGTTCTTCTTTAGACCTGGAACATGCATAACATATTTCAACATAAATGGTTTACCTAACTCCCTCTCAAAGGTAATGGTACCAATGTCGGTTGCCCTATATCTCCCATCGTCACCCATCTCTATATGCATTTGGAGATCTTTCTCCTCCAAGTCGCTGAACAACTCATTATCTCCCATCATGTGGAAGGAAGCACCAATATCAAGATACCACATTGATCCCATTACGCTTGAAACCAAGCATGCGATCAAGGAGAAATCAATTTCAAATTTTGAGGTAAGGGCCTCACCAGCTGCAGCTCCAGTAGCCTTCTTGTTCTTCTTTTTCTGTGGGCAGTTAGTGGTGAGATGCCCATGTTCTTGATAGTGAAAACACTTCACCTTGGACAAATCCAGCTTCTTGCCTTTAGCCTCGAATTTTGGATGGGATTTATTCCCCTTCCCTTTCCTTATTTGGCAGCCAAATCACAATCCTCATCATCATCATGTTTTGATGAAGAGTCATCCCTGGTACTCCACCTTATCTCGTCCTGCACTTGATCCGACCAAAGTCGCTCCCAATCTGGTAGTTTCTCCCGTCCATTGATAGAGTCTTGAAAACTATGCCAACTCTTCAGAAGTCCAAGGAGAGCCAAGCTCACCAAGTCATCATTAGCAACTGTAACTCCCACACTCCCCATCTTATCCCTACATTGGAAAAACTTCATGAGATACCTTGGAATACTATCGCCCTTCTCCATTTTGATTTTTTTGAGTTTATCTTTCAGCGCCAACTTCCTATGGTTGCAGCTGCTTTGGAAAATATCTGTCAAAGCCTTCCACATTTTAAATGGAGTTTCTTTCCCATGAATGCTTGACACATAAATGGTCTTTCACACCCTTCAATAGAATTCTTCTCATCTCGCTACTTTCTTTTTCCATGCGTCAAGCAATGCAGCATCCGTCGAAGTGGGCTTAGGAACATCGCTATCGATGAAATCCTTCAAGCCATTATCTTCAAGAAGCACCTCCATCCTGTCCTTCTAGGATATTTAGCTTGAGCTTCCCTCGACTGCATACTCCAACCGCAACCCATTGAAATTCATTTCAATGTTTACTCAACTGTCGCACCAAGAAAATCTTGCAACAAATTCGAATTGTTCCTCCAACACAAACTCAACGCTGCTTCAATATTGCAATCTTCAGTGATTAACACTGCTCCGATACCATGTAGAAATTTATAAACACAATAATGTATTTCCGGACTCCCCAAATCTAACAATTTTATCCACTATTAAATACAGAATCCTTCTACTCAATTCTTTGCGGAAATTAAATTGCCAATTGCAAACACATATGAAGAAAAATCAATCACACATAACAAGATGTTTTACCAGGAAAGCTTAAAGCTAAAAACCCCAACTATCATATATTATGTGTATCATGGAATCATGAAACAATCTCATACAAAGCTCATCTCACAGAGCTCTCAGTACAATATATAATCGTCTCACACTGTCATATAAAAATTGGTTCACACATGCACCAATTTACTGCCTCCTGACAGTCTGCCTCCATAGCACAATCCCCGCTGAAGAAGATCCTTGGATGAATTCGATCTTGCCTTGCCTTGACTGTGCAATCCTCATTGGAAACTCCAATGTGTGTGTAGAATAATTTCATGCATCGCTATAGTCACAACTGATAGTCAAACACACTCTTTCACCTATCTATCCACTAGTTCTCCACTGGATCTAACATGCAAGTAGTTAACTATTGTATTTCTTCAGTTGCAAGTAAGACACTACTTGTGAATTAATTAAATAATTAATTCACTAATCTCTCACTAGCGTATCTTTAGTTACAACTAGCACAACTGAGTTTAACTCACTTAATTGAGTTAAACTAAATAACAACTCCCATAACTACTCTTCCAACTCTATTACAATTCTACCACAATCAGTTATAACGAAGTCCATCATGCATGAGTCACCAACCAACATTGGAATGTGTAATTCCTTCAGCTAACTGGTTTGCCACATCAGTTAACTGAAATCAAGTGCTCCAAGAGAATAAGTTGTTATTTATTGTCTGATTATCATTAAGGGCTAATAATAATCGACATGCATTCTATTTTAGATATGCAATCTATAAATAGACTTCGCCCATGTTCTAAAAACAGAAACTCATCTAAAGATAGAATTTGCTCAACCATCTAGAATCAGCATGCTGCTAATTTTAGAATATGCTCACCATTCTAAAAATAGACATACACCTAAAAATATCCTGCGGGCCCCACCTAGTGAAGGTGCTTAATTTTCACTAGGATCATCATCTTGTTGAATCTCAACATGGGTAGTTTGCCTAAAATACAACTAATAGTTTACTATCCTTGAACCTTTGTCTCAACTAGGTATCCACCAAAATTATCATGCATGCAACTATAAATAGTGAATCATCAGCTACTTGGTAGATCACTACTAGTGAATTAAATCTATTTTAATTCACTTGATCTTCCTCTAGCTCATCAAATAATTAGAACTAGTTAAACTGATTTTAACTCAATTATTGTGAGTTAACTGATCCCACCCACACTACACTAGTGCTACAACTGCAACTGGACCCTGCTAATAATAGAATCACTCTACATGTCTATCCTTATACCCTCAACTTGAAATTCATGAGCCAACTAAGTTTATTACACTTAGTTAACTATTACAAGTTGTTATGAGATAGCATTACAATTAATTTTCCAATTTATTTAATATAATGGCTTGCACACTAATGTATCGCTAGGACCCATCAATGTGTGACCTGTGATCCACACTAGTGTATGTGCTGCATTTTCTTGTTGAATTTTAACAATACTTTGGTTTAGCCATACTCTTCACAAAATTTTAGATTTACTCTAATTTGTAAGTTATACAATGTTCCAATAATATTTTACTTAACATATTTAGTTTGTTTATAGTTTTTGGAAAGCTTTTATGACATTTACGAAGAATAAGGCACTAGCATTAATTTAAAATTATCAAAATTAATTCATTCATACAAATTTCTTTTTCTTTTATTTAAACTTTATACCCCCACAAACTCTTCACCTTCATGTAAAAAACACTTTTTTCCTTTACTTTTTGTATGGGAATCCTAAGCACTCGGTAACGTCTACCCATAAAACATTAGAAATATTTACCATGAAAAAAAAATATTTTACAACCTAGTAGTAAAACTCTAATAACATGATTTATATCTACTAGAAATTTTTACTTATGCATACAGTTTTATTATTTATCTACCATAAACAATATTTCATAAACTTACATTACATTTAAAATCCTTGGGGTTTAATCCCCTAGGTCTGTATCCGCATATGTATATAGAATATTAAACTTCCAATCCCATGGTGAGACTATTTTTTTTTTTTTGGTAGTTTAGACTAATCCTAAACCCACGGGTTTCGAACGGGTGACATTGCATACATACTGACTTAATAGTGCACCCTATCACCCACTTCTCTACACCACGTGGGCTCCATGGTAAGACTATTTAATAATCCATCGCAGTCTCTTTCAAAGATAATTATGAAGCACCTTACGGAAGGGGATATAATACGATTTTTAATCATTATTGTACAATAATTATTTGACGGATTATATTACATTGAGTAATAGTCTTGCTACCCTGCCAACTGGCTGCATCCGCAAACTCGAAGGTGAAGATTTAGTTGTATAGTATAATTGATTATTTTAAATATTGGTTTTAATACCCACATCACCAGGTTGGTATACAGGGGGTCATCTTTGATCTTGGCATGTGGGAATTTCTCAGCCCTTAGATCTTTATCAAATCTACAATTGAATGTGGGTTGTGGGTGGTTAGGGTGTCACCTTAACCACTTTCATTTTTTATTCCACGCTTTATCAGCTCTGAAACTTTTTCCTGGTCCATGGCTCCACTGCTCGTTGTTCCGTTTAGTGGCGAGGTAAATACCTTCTCGCCCCTCTCTGGTCGTACAGTAATGTCACTTTTCACATGTTGTTCTTTGTGATGCTCTGTTGACACCTTCTTCTCGGTGTTGAGGTGCTCCACCATTTCTTTACATTTATGGTATCTTGGTTGTGCCTACATTTTGGCTTTTTCGATGTGCTGATGCATTCTTCTCCATTCTGTGGCCTTGCATCCTTTGGAAAATTATGTTCGACATCGACTAAGCTGGCTCAGGTAAACCTTTATAGTTATGCGGAGTTTTAATGAAGGAATTTGCGATTATTTAGTTTTGAATACACATTTATAAACTTTGTAACTTTTTTTCTCTTCTCAGGGCTTATCGTTCTAGATTTACAATCACAGAAGAGGTAATTTCTCAATTGGTACTCGTGCCTGCATGTTTTTTTCATCTCATTAATTTCTGGAACTTTTAATATGGTATTTACGTAATGAGCGTTGCCTATGGTTGTGGCAGGTAACCTATCACCAAATTCTACCTCCTACAACACGATTAGCTTGGTTTTAGTTAGCCTAAGATGTTTCCTCTATGCATGTTCAGGTACCTGACTCCTCTGATGTCTCTGTTGAGACGATTCCAATCCGTTTCGAATTGATGTAGTTATAAAATGAGGCTCTGTGATTTTTAATATTTTTGTCGAGGGTATTTAGATTTTGGTTATAAACTTATAGTCTGTCGAGTCTTTCAAAGAAGGAAAAATCTTGTTTAAACTGTGCTTACGATTTTTGGATATGGAGGGTTGAAAACCCATTTTTTTCCTCAAAGGACATATCATTTCCTAATTATGTCTTGCTGTGAATTCTTAGTTTTATGGCTCATCCCTCTGTAGTGTTAAGTCTATAATGTTAAATATTGACTCATAATATAAACTTTGTCTATTGTACATGATAAATTTATGGTCTTTTGGTCTGTGCTGCAACAACATTTTTCGCCATGCATGTAGAACCATTACGGTTATTTTACCATGTATTTGCAGTATATTTTCATAATCACCCCTTTGAGGGAAGTGTATGGTTTTTCATGATTCTTACGGAGATTTTCGCATGGTTTACACCCTCGAGGTTTTATCTGTATATTCTCTTTAGTTCTTATAATTTATTTGCGGTGTTATCTTAAAAGAAGATATTCAAAAGATATATACTACAGTTGTTATAATCTTAATTCCTTCCTTATTGTTCCTTCAGGAAATTGTTCTGTTTTCAATAAATTTTATTCTCTACAGAGCTTTCATTATTTTACTGTAATGATAATATCAGGAAGTTGTTCGGTTTTCAATACATTTTATTCTCCACAGATCTTTCATTCTTTTACTATAATGATAATATATGACACAGTGAGTTTAAGCTATTCAATTGTTCTTTTATCTTGAACTCGAAAATAACACCTCTACGGTTCGATTACTACATTCAATAATTTCTCTCCTTTCATTTTTTTTAATAAGTTCCCTCCCTAGGTGTCTGGACCATCTGTAAATAAAGAGGGTTTTCTTCCCAACCCTCAGTCTGTGTACATTTATGCCATTTGAGGGAAGACTGTCGTGTCTGGGGTTTTTATTTCGGATGGAACTAACTATTTCGTCAGTCATATCCTTCATTACAAAGTTCTCAAGATTAAATCACTAAGTTGTTCAATTTCAGTTATATAGACCTTCCTTTGCACATAGGGGTACAGTTTTCCAAATTGGATTACTCTAATCTAAATCAAGAGGGTTTTCAGCTATCAAGAATTAAATATTTAAATCTAGACTGATACAGTGCTATTAATCATTTCATCATAGAGTTTATCTCATTCTAAATTTACAACACATAGAAACTCTTTCCAGAATTAAAGTACTTATAAAAACAAAGGAACACTTAATTCTATTCCTTTTAGTTTTATAGTACCTAATTCTGATGAGCATGGATGATGGTATCCTCCCAACCATGAGAGAGGCTATTACATCCTATGCTCCCCCCATGCTCCTCTCTAGAGTGATATTATTTAGTAGTTTCTCTAGAGAGAGATCTCAAGACCATCGTTCAGTCACTTCTCCCATTATCAAGTTTTTTCAGAGTTCCACTGGCTCCAACCAGCTCTGGACAGTCACCACCTTCCAGCTATCTTGTTGTATTCTTTTCCTTTTGCACAGAACCCCTTTTCCTCATTAGAGTTTTCTTTTTATTCCCAGAGGAAAGTTAACTGTCAAATAATTGCTTTTAATCTAACCACTCTGGTAACTTGGACACTTAACCGCCAGTTTATGGAAACCACTCCATAATTAATACTTATAAAAATAATAATTAAAATTTTGTTCATAATTTTCTTAATACACTAATTAAGCTAGTTTAACTTAAACAAGTTAAATGTATCAACTAAATAACATAAAAAATAAAATCTAGGTATTACAACTTCCCCCATTCGAGGTAAACACCATCCTTGGTGTTTTACTCCATTTCAGTGAATAATTTTGGATAGGCCTCTCGAATGAATATTTCATCTTCCCAATTAGCCTCCTTTGGGCCAAAGTGCTTCCACTGCACTTTAACTTCGGTGATGGCTCGCCTCCATAGCGTTATTTCTCTCTGCTCAAGAATACGCTGAGGTTCTACCAGAAACTCATCATCTCGTTCGACTTGCAACCAGCAAATATTTGAATTATCAAAGTGCTAATTATCTTATTAGGACTCTTACCTTTCAATTCAATCCCACCTGAATGTTCTGCCAATGTATTATGTTCTTTCGAGCATGCACATATATTTTCAATAGGACACATGAAACACATTGTGCACCTGAATGTGTCCTGGTAAAGCTAACCAGTAGGCTACTGGTCCCACTCTTTCCAAGATTTGGAACAGTCCACAGAACCAGGAGGGAACTTGGCACAAGTAGTTCACCTTAAGGTGCTCTTCTTGGGTCTAATTCTCACATAAACATGATCACCCACTTCGAATTCCTAGTAGGTCCTCTTGCTATATACATACACTTTCTGCCAATCCTGGGCAGCTTTTAGATTTTGCTGGATCTTCTTAACTTCTTGTACCATCTCGGCCAACATTTCAGGTCCAAGCATTAGCTTGGTCTCTGGGCTACTCCAGTTAATGGGTTTCCGACATTTCATTCCATATAATGCTTCATAGGGACTCATCCTGAGGGATCCTTGGTATCCATTATCATAAGCAAATTCTATGAGTTGTAAATAATCTTCCCTCTTCATAGGTTGTTTCATTACATACATCCGCAACATGTCCTCTAGAATTTTATTCAATCATTCCATTTGACCATCTGTCTATGGATGGTACATAGTACTGAATTGAATTTGTGTGCCTAGACCAATGAACATGGCCTTCCAAAAAGCGGAGGTGAAATTTACATCTCTGTTTGAGATAATTTTTTTCGGTATGACGTGTAATCTAAACACTTCTCTCATAAAGATATCAGAAATCTGTACAATATTATAATTTGACAATACTGGAATAAATTGAGTTTCCTTGCTCAATCGATCGACTACCACCATTATTGAGTCATTGTGTTGCTTTGCTTTTGGTACGCCTGTAATAAAATCTGACAATATAACCTCACACTTCCATTCCAGCAAGAGAATAGGTTGCAACAGCCCTGCTGGGTGTTGATGTTCCACCTTGAACTGTTAACATTCCAAACATTTAGTCAAATATACATCAACACAATTACGCATTCCCAGCTAAAAGTTGTATTTTCTGATTGTTGTTAACATTTTTTGGTAACCAGGGTGTCCAGAATAAGAATTTTGATGATATTCATCTAAAATCAGTTCCTTTAAACTCATTTAATTAGGAATACATATTTTCCCTCGAAATGTCAATAATTGTTCATTGATGATCTTGTACTCTTTTTTCTTTCCTTGCTCTTCTTCTTGTTGCATTTGCTGCCATAGAAACTGATATTCAGGATCATGTTCCGCAGCCTCCTTCACTTTTTCTTGGAATTTAAATTCCACCTGATTAAAATAAAGTTCATACACATAGTGTAATTTTCTTCTTAAAGCCTCAGCGACACGATTTTATTTTCCCTCAACGTGCTAAATTTCAAAATAAAATTCACTTAAGAATGAGTTCCAGCTCGCTTGACAAGCATTCAAGTCAGTTTGTTTAAAATAATTGGTCAAACTATTGTGATATGTTTTTAATACAAATATTTTTCCCAATAGGTAGTGCCTCCATACCTTCAATGTGTGCACTACTGCAGTCAACTCTAGATCATATGGAGAATATCGTTTTTCATGATCTTTCAGCTTCCTAGACTTGTAAGCCATAACTTTTATGTCTTGTGTCAATACAACTCCCACTTCTTCTTTACAAGCATCGATGGAAATTTCAAATTCCTTGTTTGGATCAGCGACCTTTAATACAAGGGTTGTGGTCAGAAATTGTTTTAACCACGAATATGGTTTGGCACTCGTTGGTCTATTTAAGCACACATCCTTTTCGTTGTAATGAAGTTATAGGGAAAGAAATCTTAGAGAACCCCTCAATAAAATGTCGATAATAGCCAGTGAACCCCTTAATGATCATATGTCTACTACGATCTTAAGTACTCTCCATTCCATGATAGTTATTATTTTTTCAGGGTCTATTGCTATACCCTCAGCAGAAATAACATGGCCTAAATATTGAATCTACTCTTTATAAAAATCACACTTACTAAATTTGGCATAAATTTGATGTTCTCTCAACATTCTTAACACTATTTGTAAGTGTTCTTTATGCTCCTCAATAGGTTTTTAGTAGATAAGTATGTTGTCAATAAATATTAAAACAAACTTATCCAAAAATGGATGAAAAATGCCATGCATTAAACTCATGGATGTTGCTGGTGCGTTGGTTAAACCAAAAGGTAAAACCACAAATTCATAGTGCCCATATCGGGTACAGAAAGTTTTCTTATATATGTCTTCATCCTTCATCTGTATTTTATGGTACCCAGATTTTAGATCTAATTTTGAAAAGACAGTTGCGCCTTTTACCTGATCAAATAGATCATCTATCCATTGCAACGGGTATTTGTTCTTAACAGTGAGTTTTTTAAGCTATCTATAGTCCATGCAAATTCGCATAGTAGCATTTTCTTCTTCAATAACAGTACTGGTGCCCCCCAAGGAGACACACTAGGAAGGATATATCCCTTATCTAGCAACTCCTGTAATTGCATTTTCAACTCAGTTAATTCATGTACAATCATTCTATATGGTGCACGTGATATTGGTGTTGCCCCTGGCATTAAGTCGATGGTGAAATCGATGTCTCATTTTGGAGGTAATCCCAGTATATTTTCTAGAAATACATCCATAAATTCTTCTACCACCGGTATATTCTCTATCATAGGGGTCTTATCTTTAGAATCGGAAAATCCCACCTGAAAAACATAAATCTGACAACCTTTTCTGATGCATTTTCCCAACTGGGATGCAGTAATAGGATGCAATTGAAGTGGTTTCTTAATCCCTTGCAATTCCTGGCGTGCTTCATCTTCTGCCTTGAAATAAATGATTTTCTCTTTGTAGTCTACCAGTGACCAGTGCACTTTGTTACACCAAATTTTTAGTTATCTAACCTATTACTATTAGATGGACTAAAGTACACCATGTAAGACCAATTTTACCATAGTAAAATTTCTCTCACTATGAAAAATAATTTAATAACCCATAGTTTATTAAGTTATTTCTGGTCTAAACAAGAAAACCCATGAGGAATGATTGAATAAATCCTTGTTTGTTTGATTTTCCTCAAGGGATAATTAATTAAACCACTGTTTAATTAATATTCATGGTCATATTTAACCCAAATAGGAAAATTAATTAGATAAGTCATTATTTACCTTATTATTTTCTAGGAATAATTATTTAATAATATTCCTTGTTAAATTTGACTAAATCATTTATAAATAATTGAATAAATCCTTATTTATTTAATTATTACTTAACCGCATTCTTAAAATAATAAATAAATCATTTATTTATTTATTATTTCTAAATAAAGGGATTTGACCAAATTCAAATTCTTTTTCCCTCCAACAAAAATAATAAAATATTCCATAAAATTTGGATCTAGATTTGGTTAATAATATTTTAATTATGCACCAATATATAGACTAACTCAATATTTTGTTATAAATAGAAGGGTTTTTCCATTCATTCACTACCTTTTGTTTCCTAGATATCACTCTTGATCTATACTTTTGGTCTCACTTTGATCCTCGCATCATTATCATATGTTTCTACTTTTTCCTTGTGAGCTCCCTTTGAGTTCCATTTTTGTCTGAATTTTCTACATCATCAAGAGAGAGAGATCTTAGATCTGAAGCGTTGAGGACATACAAGAACCCATCCCATTGAGGGGGACTAGTAACATCTTTCTATGTTCCCTTCCCAGGTGTCATAATACAAAAAAATTCTTTAAAAATTCTTGTCTTGTTCATTAGATGCATGGAGCAACTCTTGCTTATTATTTGTTGTTTAATGTCTTTAACTGCATAGATCTGGTTTTCTGTAGCATTTATTCTGATCACTAACTACATATAAAAGGAAATTCACAGCCATATTTGATGTTAGGGTTTTTTGTTATGCCAAGCTAAAGTGAGATTTTTTCGTACGCTTGGGATTAGAATTCACACTAATAGTTGGCGACTCCACAAGGGTATTTAATCACAACTGCTATCGTTTTTCAGATCCTTGCATGACCAGCTGCTTCAACCCCCTGGTTTTTTCTTCAGATTCTTATTTTTCATTTCTTGATTTTTTTTTAACCTTTAAAACCCTAAAACAGTAAAAATTCTAACTTTCGTGTGTTTCTAGGTCCTTTGTGCAGGTAACAGGTATCAGTCGCAGCAGAGACGACACTTTTTTTCTGAAACCTACTCTCGAGACAGCTGGAAGTGAAGGTCACACTCTTCGGGCCAAAAAATGCGACCTCGGCTCTGAGGTAGAGGAAAATAACCCGAAAACTACGACCTCAGTAGAAAACAGGTCAGAAACTGTAACCTGTACTTTTTGTGCGATTTTTTCTATGATTTTTTTGGGTTTGTCTGGGGCATTGTTCAGGGTTGTTTGACCTCCCTCTTCACCTGTCTTGGAACTTTACTTGCTTAGTTTTACTCTTTGAAGTAGGAACCAAGCCCCTTAGGGCTTTAGTATGCTTCCACCTTTTCAAGAGGATTTTAGCTAAAGCAGGTCCTCTGAGATTTCATTGTTTTTCAACCGTTTTTCAAATCTAAACCTGTACTTTCAAATCCATTTCATATCAGTTATTTATCCATCCAAAACACCTCTTTTCAGTTTTGTTTGGTCCTCCTTTAGGGTTCACCCTATTTCCCTTCAGGTTGTAGCCTTTTGCCACCTTTTTGTAGCATTTTTCTCTCTGGTTTTTTGTTGTTTTCTGCCCCTCCTTCCAGCAGATATGATCTTTAGACCCATGTCCCTCCTGACTTTAGATCCATTGGCCATTTTTTGTTTTTTGACTAGATTTAGCCCACCCATAGACTAGTTTTTGGGAAGCCCTCCTCATTGGGTTTAAATTGATGCATATTTAGCTATTTATTTTACTGTCGCAATCAGTTTTCTTTACCGTCAGTTTGAGTTTTATTTATATTTATACAACATTGTTTTTCTTTTTTCTCTACACACGTCTGGTCTTAAGTAAAATTAACACACTTATCACATACACGCACACCCTAAGAGAAGAGCGTATAGTTTACACCACGAGGCCAAGACTTAAACATTGTAATCAGTTGATCCTGCACCTCCTTACCCTTGTTTACCTCTCTTCCTTATTGGGTTTTGTGTCTCTTTACCATCATTGCATCTGCAAGGCATTTATCTTGGAGTCTCCCAGGCCTTCATCCTCAGTTTTCGTTAGGAATACTTACTCCTCCACGTATGGTTCGAGTTCTTCCTCCACCGAGTCCCCATTCTAACTCTGATTCTGGTTCATCGGGTTCCCCTTCTGGTTCTATCCATGGCTCTCCTCCACCTTTCACCTTCATCATGTCTACTTCAGGACCTAACATTGGTGGTAGCCCCGGCCCTAATGCTAGAAATTCTCCTAGTAGTGTCGCAACAGGAACTATTCAGGTTGCTTCCTTGCTTCCTTACATGGCAAGCTTAAGCCTTCATGATTTTAGCCAGTTGATTGATGACCCCATACACCATGATCCTGGTTTCCGTACTATGCCAATCAAGCTTCCTTTAGAAATCCCCAATTTTGAAGGAAATGGTTGAGAGGATCCTACCAACCATGTTTGTTCTTTCCACATGTGGTGTTCTTCTAACTCCATCACCGATGACTCTGTCCATCTTCAGTTATTCCAACGCAGGATCCTCCTCCTCTCATACTAATTTTTCAACTCTTTCCAAGGCTCTTCTATATTATTTCCAACTCCCCCTTCACTATGACACTGGTACCGAACTCTTGGCCTCTTTCTGTCAAACTTTTGCTACTCGCCTATCTGATCATAGTCAAGAATGGTGCATAAGGAAGAGCCTATGTTGAGCCCCTAATTTCTAAGACCATGTCTACATGGACTAGTTTGTCAGATCCCTTTTTCCTGCTATTGGAAAAGATGTTGCATCTCACTTTCCTCAGACTAAGGAAGCTTCCCTCTAGATCACGTTGAAATATGACCTGATCTATGCACAACCTGGTTATGTTTATACCCTCTTACCTGATCTCCCTTGACCCGGTGGTGCTAATGCACCAGGGGCATCCCATGTCGCCGATGGTATCTTTGGATCCCTTTCACATCCGTACACTCATCCTCCCATGGGTTATGGTTTCCCTCAGGGAGGAGCCAACTCCTCCAACACTTTTCCCCCTCCTGGAAACATGTATCCAGGATACAGTATGCCTCCTCCTTTGGCCCAGCCTGTTTACCCCAATGTCACCCAACCTCCTTATTATCAGTATCCGCAGCCTGGTGCTCCAGCTCCTCCAACATTAGCACCTCAACCTCCCTTGCCTTCTCAAGCTCCGCAACAATAGCCACCCCCTAGGGTCAGCTGTATGCGAAACAGAGTGCAACTAATCCTCCTACTTCCAAAAAGAAGAGGAAAGGAAACCATAACCAAGCCACTCCAGGTAATCCCGGAAACAATCCCCAAGGGAATACATCTAACACTCCAACCCAACAATAGGGCGCTCAGCCCAAGTAGGACAGGCTTATTCACACGAGTAAATAGTTTTATTGTTGCGGTGTCTATGGTCACTATACCCATGATTGTCCTCTTTTACCTCAGATGTGTCAGATGTGGGAAGCTCAAGCAGCATCTCGAGGACAAAAAGCCTCCCCTTCAGTTCCTCCTAATGTTGCCCCTACTCAAATGGTTGTGTTTAACAAACCTTTCCACCAGCAAGGATATGTGGCTGCCCAACCCCCTGAAAGTTAGGTGGCAACTCAACCTCCTCCATTTGGTACCTTTGATTACCAGATCCTCATGATGAACTCTGACCAACCTGATACCACTGACATCAACCTTTAGACTTGATCCCGTTACTACAACAAGCCCCCCACTACGTCTACCACCGAGACCCTGCCTTCAAGTCCCACAGATCCTCTTTCGACACGCAATGGTCCTTTACTGATCCCTCAGCCTAAGGCATAGGTTCATACCAATATCCCCAAGGGACCATTATGCCAAAACGTTTCTTTTGGAAAAGACGCCCTCTCCTATAGTATAGTAGGTGACTTTGCACAATCCCCTGTCCCCATGTCAACGTTGGAAGTCCTCCAGTCGTTCCCTTCACAATGAAAATCTCTACTAACTACTATGGGAATTGTGGATCCTTCAGATGATCATTTAATTGTCTTCGATGTCGAAAAGTCAGAGCATCCCCTCCTTCCTACATCTGTCGCCTTCCAAATCCATGTCAAGATCTGGAATTCCAATGTCTCCTGTTGTATCATTGACGAGGGGGCATCCACTTGATTGATGTTCGCTTTTATTTGGAAGAAACTTGGATCTCCTGAGTTATCCCCTTACACTATCACCCTCTATGTGTAGGATGGTCACTCTTCTCAGCCCATTGGCATGTTCTGCAATTGTCCTATTACTGTTGCAGGAAATAATTTTTGTGTTGATGTTGGAGTCACTGATGCCCCCTTATACTACAACATTATATTGGGTCATAGATACACTTATGAGATGTCTGTTTTCCCATCTATGGTTCACCGTAATATGTGATTTCCTCATAACGGAAATATTTTGACCATCTATCAGTTGACATATTACGAACTGAAGTCTTATACCTCTCCAGAGTCCATTATCTCTTCGGTGGCCAATAAACAAATAGTCGAACCTCCGACCAATGTCTCACCCAGAGTCTATAAATATTCCTCTTTGCTTGCTTCATTCTTTGGTCTCCCCCATCTCATCTCTGACCCTAGCTTGCCGAATGTTTGCATGCTGCAATCATCTTGGTCCGACCTCAAACGGACTGGTTTGACTAGCCAGTATCCCCGCCCTATGCAACCTGACCCTAGAACTTCGACTCAACCTTTAGGACCCCCTCCTCAAGGCCCCTCATTTGTAGCTGGTGTCCATGATCCTCTCTATCCCCTTGGGATGGTTCCCCCAGGCCTTAACCATCTCAGAGCCATCCCGCCTTTCCATTACCCCTCTGGTCAGATACCGTTTCTCGCTCCCCCTCCTGGAGTATTTTTGGTAACTGTTATGGCTACCTTGTCTCTTCCTAACATGACCCTGGGGATCCCAGTCTAGAGCATTTATCCCCCATCCAATATCCCTCCTAGTCAGCCCAAACCTTATACAACTTTGACCCCGGTCCAACCGGTTCCCGTGACCCCTCCCTTTACTTTTGTGCCTCAGCCACCTCAACAAGGTCCCGCCCCTGTTTCAAAAGCCTCAGGTGAGGGGGGAAAAGCCCGCAAAAAGTAACCTAAGGACAAGGCTACCCAGACAACCCCTTCTCCTCCTCAGCCTCCAAAGCGTACTCCCCCCCTGTGTGCTTTGTGTGATTTTTTCGGTCATGCCACCCATAATTTTCCTGAATTGCATCGTATCAAGCCCATGGTCAATGTCGTGTTTCCTAAGTCTAAGGTCCCCGAAGCACCTTTTACTTTACCGACTACATCCAAGAAACCCAAGACTGTGCACACAAACCACCCCTATGATTTGTGTGATCTCCATGGCCACTATACCCACCTCTGTCCCCGCCTTGCAGACAACCAAACCTCTTTGGATGTAGTTCGTCGGTACGAGGCCGACCACCATGAGTCCGCCTCTCCTTTACTTGTGAGTTATGCTTTGATCGAACCAGAGGACACATCCACTCCCATTGACATTCCCCCTCCTGATTTCGAGATGACGGAGCCTGCGGCCACTATCCTCTACCTGTCATCATCTATGAGATCCACAGTGAAAGACCCCTCTAGGGCTTCCCATTCTGTTTCGCCTGACCTCCCTTCAGCAATCATCCTGGGCTCAACATCGGTGGATCATTCATCTAATTTTTCTTCTGTCACCCTCCATGACAATGCGCATGTGAACCTCTCTTCTCATGATGATGAGTTAGGTAGCTTTGTCACGTCATGTGGTTATCCTTCCACCAGTCACCCCATATTCTACTATGATGACGACATCATGGAAGAATTTTCCACCCCTCAATTCATTTATCCAGCCCATAAGAAAAATGGCACAATCCGTGTCTATGGTGACTTACACGACCTAAGCACAAACTGCCCCCAAGGCGGTCCCCCCACACCATCCCCTTTTCAATGTGTGGAGGTAGAAATTCTACACATAACACTCCCTCTAGCAATGCTTGTTTTATTTCTGCCTTGCGTTTAGGTTGCCAGCATTGTTCATCATCCTCTCATTCATTGTCTTATGGCACCTTTCAGATGGACCCCCCGCCCACACCATATATCGATTATGTTGATGGTGCAAGTTGCTACTCCCGGAATCTAGCCTTGACAACCTAGGCCATTTTCACCCCCTTGCATTCACTTGTCTCCTCTAACGACATATGCATCGGTACTGCCACCAATAACCAGGATGATTATGATGTAGTGATAGGTTTATTAACTGATTCCCTTTTCCGCCACATCCTTCACATTCATGTTCATTTAGATTCCTTTTTTTTTGTGATGCAATTGAATGGTGTTTATCATGTGCATAATCATGTCCTTTTTAGAAGATATTTACGAGTGAAGATTTTGATGCGTGAACTTGAAATCATTACATTCAATTATGTAATTGGAGCACAAAATCACTATGTAGATAGAATTTCAAACAATATTCTAGATTGGTATTTATCACATGCATTTAACACAAGACAATAACAACAAACCATAAAATGATGCATATCGATTATATTTGTTGTTCAAAATGTTTTAGAGTCCATCAACTCTGATAAATATGATATTCCAATAGCATGTTACAAAAAATCAAAACAAGGGGCACCTCATGCCGCTACATCTAATCACTATTTGGAGGATCTCAGACCAATGGCTCAGCTCCGACAGCCTGTAGATCATGCATCCCCTGTCTAACCATCGACATGCGCCGCATGACTCCTCGCCACTCTAAGGGTAGACCAATACATGGCTCTATGTATTGGTCATCAAGGTCTTTCCAGCTGCACTCTGAAACACTGATCAACAGCCTCTCACATCTACGATGAATGTCCTCCAAGAGAGCCACTGCATCTTCATTTTGTGGTCGCCTCAATCTAGTAGGTGTTCCAACCCCTGATACTACAGGTTGTCCCATATACTCGGTCGATTTCACTGGTGCTATATCTGCATACCAAAAGTGAATGAATCAATACCATATACAATATTCTGAAACTTTAAAATGCACATACAATATATGCAACTTATCACTTACCATCTGGCCCCCATGCTCGACCGGGCTGAGTGGCAAGTCTGGGTACCCATGATAGTTCATCCCACTATAGGGATAGTCGTCTATGTACAATGGCATATGATCCCAATGTGCAAAAAACTTGGGTCAGAACACTCGTCTGACTGCCCCACCTCCCCCTCTACACAGCAGCACCCCGAGCGGTGCATCATGGGCTCTTGTGGACCCCCATCCTGGATCTGTATACGAGGTCACAGTGTCAAGATCTTCTCAAAGAAGAGCGAGCAAAGCACTATGCCATATGCACAGTCATGGTTCACCTGCCACTTGCATAGCAACAACTGTCGTTTTAGTGATGACAACATCATCTAGGCCCACCCATAGTAGGTCCAACTCAATACACTCTCAACAAGCATCATCTGACCCCCAGTGATATGATGGAGCGCTTGGTTGCCTAAGATCCGCAGCACCGTTGCGGCCATAGCATGAGTCTCTAGCCTCTCTAGATCTCAGATCGGTATCCGTATCCCTTTCACATGGACACCTGGTCGACAGTGACGCTCTACAAACTCCATGATGTTCCACCCTCGCGGTAACACTAATTGTGTGATTCTCACCATCCCAAGTGGCGGGAAAGTGGTCGGGAAATATATATCCTGGACTGTCAGCTCAATCTGGTGCCCTTGCTTTATAAATATCTCATGATCCAAATCCCAATAGTTGACAATGGGCCAACAAGAGCTCTTTTGCTCTCATCAAAGGGTTCTCCACAAACTTTAAGACCCTAAACCTGGCCAATGCAACACGGACTACATGATCCTCTCAGATCTCATAACATAATGTGTCCAGGTCTCTCTCTCTCCAGTTGATCCTAAACTCTGCCATACCTACACAAAAACCATCACATTTGTCAGCGTACAGAAAGGAAAGACTGCATCATAAACATAAAATCCCAGCTCTCAGCCAAAAAAAAACACTAAATCCCCTTTCCCTGATAGGTCGCACTTTTATGGCCATTCCTGGGACAGGTCGCAATTTTCTTCCAAATACTTGCTACCTAGATCACAAAAAAGGACCCAAAAGTGCGACCTAGCCGTGAAGAGGAGCAGGGGTCTGTTTCTGAGCTCTAGGTGCTAAACTGAAATTTTCATCCACTGAATTGAAAGAGTGTCATTAGGCCTCTTACCTGCAACTAACGGATCTCGATTCCAACGGTCGGTTTTTCCGCTACGATCACCGCAAGATTTAGGGCATTTTCTCCTCTCTACATTCACCACAGTTACGCTTGCAAATGAATCAAATTGGAGGGAAAATGCCTTATTAAAAGAGAAACCCCATATTTTTCTTTCGTTAGTTGCGACCAAACCATAGCTCAGTTTGAAAAATCGTCAACATCGTTGGAAATCTCTCACCGAGCTCTCAAATGGGTATCCTTTCGTTTTTGGTGATTTGATACTTCATCCCGACGCATTTTTTCCCAGAAGGGTCACTTCACCGCTTCTCCAAATAGAATTTCTTCACTTGCGACACTTGTACTTGGGGCACCACTTTTCCTTCATACTTGTCTATGTTCATGTTGATTTTCTTCATGAGTAACCATCTTGTACTCATGTTTTTACAGTCCCCACTGGGCCTGTTCTGTGTGGCAGCATCATCGAGTCGCCCTTGTTAGAGCATCCGCGTTGAGTCATCATCGCATCCATGGATTCTGTCCCGAGTTTCCTTTGTTTCCCATGACAGACTTCCATCCTTCATTTATTTGTCCCTCTCTCGTGTCGCAGATTTTTCCCCCAGTCATACTATCCCCTATCCCCTCCAGAGTCGAGTCAGTAGCTACTGAGTCATTCATGCCCTTTATCCTCTAACAAGGTAATTCGTTAGCTCGCTACTCAGTACCCCCCATTTCACCATCATCCCTAGTGTCAGTCTCTCTATCACTCTACTATTATCCCTCGTGCCTTAATTGAGGACTCCTTATTGCCTCACCTGTGGCGGACCTCCTTCTGTCGACATCAGCTTATTCATTCCAGAAGACAGGTCTAGAGGGTAGTGTACCTTGGTTCCAGCTTCCACTCTTGTTCGATGCCTTAGATAAGGCAAAGGGACCCTTTATTTATTTTTGACTTGATTTCTTCTCAATTTCAGCTCCTCATGGCATGATCGAGATCCGTATACTTGATGGTTCAGTGATGCAGCAAATTGTACCAGTGATTCTCGGGTGTGTATGAGATGTTTCAGACCTCATGAGGGGGTGGCCCTTCAGGTAGTCCCCCACATGCCCTGATGACTTCTCTACTACAACTTCAGATGAAGCTCCATAGATTTTATGGTTCAAGCCTCATCCGCTTGCAGTGCCTTTTTAGTTTGTATGCATCATTTAGATTTTGAGAGCCCTTTCTTGTTTTACAGGGCCTCTTTGGTTGTACTTATATCTCATCCACTCAAATATTATTTTATAATTCATGGTTGTTGTCTGAGGCACAATATGTATGTGGGATCCATTATCATGTTTTTTATCTGGCCCATGCTTATGCCAGCATGTACTATATAGTCCAGTCCCATGTTTAGTGGACACACCATTAATCTTTGTGCTTTTTTATCTTGGTGGGAATAGGTATGCCTCCCCACCTCATGTAGAGAAAGTACTCACTCATAAAAGAGACTTGTCACACCTGTAAGTCTCGCCTCCTCAGGGTCTTGTCCTCTCGCACTTCATTCTGCCTTATATTTCTCTCTCTCTGACTCCCCTTCGGTGTATAGTGATTTTGTTCTTATAACGTACTTCGATCATACGATTAGCTCCTAATGCTCGCACGTTGGGGGGAAATCCGTTACACCAATTTTTGGTCATATAACCTGTTACTATTAGATGGAATAAAGTACACCATGTAAGACCAATTTCACCATAGTAAAATTGCTCTCACTATGAAAAATAATTTAATAGCCCATAGTTTATTAAGTTATTTCTGGTCTAAACAGGAAACCCCATGAGCAAAAATTGAATAAATCCTTGTTTGTTTGATTTTCCTCAAGGTATAATTAATTAAACCACCGTTTAATTAATATTCTTGGTCATATTTAACCCAAAACAAGAAAATTAATTAGATAAATCATGATTTATCTTATTATTTTCTAGGAATAATTATTTGAAACATTATTTAATAATATTACTTGTTAAGTTTGACTAAATCCTTTATAAATAATTGAATAAATCATTATTTAATTAATTATTACTTAACAACATTATTAAAATAATAAATCAATCATTTATTTATTTATTATTTCTAAATAAAGGGATTTGACCAAATTCAAATTCTTTTTCCCTCCAACAAAAATAACAAAATATTCCATAAAAGTTGGATCTAGATTTGGTTAATAATGTTTTAATTATGCACCAATATCTAGAATAACTCAATATTTTGTTATAAATAGAAGGTATTTTCCATTCATTCACTACCTTTTGTTGCTTAGAGATCACTCTTGATCTATACTTTTGGTCTGACTTTGATCCTCCTATCATTGTCATATTTTTCTACTTTTTCCTTGTGAGCTCCCTTTGAGTTCAGTTTTTGTCTAAGTTTTCTGCACCATCAAGAGAGAGAGATCTTACATCTGAAGCGTTGAGGACATACAAGAACCCATCCCATTGAGGGGGACTAGCAACATCTTTCTATGTTCCCTTCCCAGGTGTCATAATACAAAAAAAAAATTAAAAATTATGGTCTTGTTCATTGGATGCATGGAGCAACTCTTGCTTATTATTTATTGTTTAATGTCTTTAACTACATAGATCTAGATTTTTGTAGCATTTATTTTGATCACTAACTACAGATCTAAGGAAATTGACATCCATATTTGATGTTAGGGTTGTTTTTTATGCACAAATAAAGTGAGATTTTTTTGTACGCTTGCGATTAGAATTCACACTAACAACTAGCGACTCCACAAGGGTTTTTAATTACGGCCGCTATCATTTTTCAGATTCCTGCATGACTAGCTACTTCAACCCCTAGGGTTTTTCTTCAACTTCTTATTTTTCATTTCCTGATTTTGAGTTTAACCTTTAAAACCCTAAAACAATAAAAATTTTAACTTCCGTGTGTTTCTGAGTTCTATGCGTAGGTAACAATTATTAGCCGCAGCAGAGATGGCACTTTTTTTTAAAACCTACTCCCAAGACAACCAGAAGTGCAGGTCGCACTTTTTGGGCCAAAATTTGTGACCTTGGCTCTAAGGTAGCGGAAAACAGCCTAAAAATTGCGATCTCAACGGAAAATAGGTCATAAACTGCGACCTGTAATGTTTGCGGGATTTTTTCTGTGATTTTTTTAGGTTTTTCCAGGGCATTGTTCAGGGTTGTTTAACCTCCCTCTTCACCCGTCTTGGACCTATAATTTCTTATTTTTACTTGTCTAATTAGGAACCAAGCCCCTTAAGGCTTTAGTACGCTTCCACCTTTTTAGAAGGACTTTAGCTGAACCGGGTCCTCTGAGATTTCAGATTTTTTCAACCATTTTTCAAATCTGAACCTGTAATTTCAGATCAGTTATTTATCCATCCAAAACCCCTCTTTTCAATTTTTTTTTTGGTCCTCCTTTAGGTTTCACCTCATTTCCCTTTAGGTTGTAGCCTTTCGCCACCTTTTTTGCAGCATTTTTCCCTCTGGTTTTTTGTTGTTTTTTGCCCCTCCTTCCAGAAGATCTGAACTTTAGATCCCCATCCCTCCTAAATTTAAATCCATTGGCCATTTTGTGTGTTTTGACTAGATTTTCCCCACCCATAGACTAGTTGTTGGTAAGCCCTCCTCCTTGGGTTTAAATTTACGCATCTTTAGCTGTTTATTTTACTATCGCATTCAGTTTCCTTTACTGTCATTTTCAGTTTTATTTACAGTTATACAACATATTTTTTCTTTTTTCTCTACAAACATATTTTTTCTTTGTATATCTACACATGTATCTTAAGGCTTTAGTTTTCTCTCCACACATATGGGCTTAATTAAAATTAACACACTTATCACATACACGCACACCCTAAGCGAAGAGCGCCTAGTTTGTACCACCACGACAAGACTTAAACATTGTAATCAATTGATCCTGCACCTCCCTGCCCTTGTTTACCTCTCTTCCTTATTGGGTTCCATGTCTCTTTACCATCATTGCGCCCCCAAGGCATTTATCTTGGAAACTCCCAGGCCTTCATCCTCAGTTTCTGTTAGGAAGACTTACTCCTCCGTGTAGGTTTCGATTTCATCCTCCACCGAGTCCCCATTCTAACTATGATTTTGGTTCATCGGGTTCCCCTTTTGGTTCTATCCCTGGCTCTCCTCCACCTTTCACCTTCATCATGTCTGGTTCAGGACCTAACACTGGTGGTAGCCCCGGCCAAAATGTTGGAAATGTTACTAGTGGTGCCGCAATAGGAACTATTCCGACTACTCCCTTGCTTCCTTACATGGCAGGCCTAAGCCTTCCTAATTTTAGCCAGTTGATTAATAACCCCATACACCATGATCCTGGTTGGACTGCTATGCCAACCAATCTTCCTTTAGACATCCCCCAGTTTGAAGGAAATGCTGGAGAGGATCCTACCAACCACGTTCTTTCTTTCCAAATGTGGTGTTCGTCTAACTCCATCACTGATGACTCTATCCGTCTTTGGTTATTCCAGTGTATGATTACTGGAGAAGCTTCCAAGTGGTATGTCGACCAGGCCTCCTCCTCTCATACTAATTTTGTGACCCTTGCCAAGGCTTTTCTGTCTTATTTCCATCTCCCCCTTCGCTATGACACCAGTACCGAACTCTTGACCTCTTTCCGTCAAACTTCTTCTACCCGCCCATCTGACCATATTCAAGAATGGCGCAAAAGGAAGAGCCTATGTCAAGACCCTACTTTCGAAGACCATGTATACATGGACTGGTTTCTCAAATCCATTTTTCCTTCTATTCACAAAGATTTCGCATCTCACGTTCCTCATACTTAGGAAGCTGCCATCAATATTGCGTTGAAATATGACCTGATCTACGCACAACCTGGTTATATTTATACCCTCTTACCTGATATCCCTAGACCCGGTGGTGCCAACACACCAGGGGAATCCCATCCCTCAGATAGTATCATTGGATCCCTTTCATATTTTTACACTCATCCTCCCATGGGTTATGGTTTCCCTCAGGGAGGGGCCAGCTCATCCATCACTTTTCCCCCTCCCGGCAACATGTATCCAGGATACGGTATGCCTCCTCATTTTTCCCAGCCTGTTTACCCCAATGTTTCCCAACCTCCTTATTGTCCCTATCTGCAGCCTGGTGCTCTAGCTCCTCCAGGATTATCACCTCATCCTCCCTTTCCTTCTCAAGCTCTGCAATAGTAGCCACGCCCTCCCCCAGGGTCAGGTGTATGCGCAGCAGAGTGTGACTAATCCTCCTACTTCCAAAAGGAAAAGGAAAGGAAACCATAACCAAGATGCTCCAGGTAATCTTGGAAACAATCCCCAAGGGAATACATCTAACACTGCAACCCAGCAACAGGGCGCTCAGCCCAATCAGGACAGGCCTATTTGCACAAGTAAACTTTGTTCTTGTTGCGGTTTCTATGGTCACTATACCCATGATTGTCCTCTTTTACCTCAGATGTGGGAAGCTCAAGAAGCATCCCAAGGACAACAAGCCTACCCTTCATTTCCTTCTAATGCTTCCCCTACTCAACCAGTTGTGTTTACCAATCCTTTCCCCCAGCAAGGATATGTAGCTGCCCAACCCCCCGAAAGTTAGGCGGCCACTCAACCTCCTCCATATGGCACCTATGATTACCTGAATCCTCATGATGAACTATGACCAACCCAATACCACTTACCTCAACCTTCAAACTCTGTCCCAGCAATACAACGAGCCCCCCACTACGTCTTCCATAGAGCCCCCGTCTTCAGGTCCCACTGACCCTCTTTCAACACCCAATGGTCCTTTACTGGTCCCTTAGCCTAAGGCAGAGGTCCATACCAAGATCCCTAAGGGACCATTACGTCGAAACGCTGCTTCTGGAAAATCCGCCCACTCCTACAGTATAGTAGATGACTTAGCGCAATCCCCTGCCACTATGTCAATGCTGGAAGTCCTCCAGTCATGCTCTTCACAACTAAAATCTCTAATAACTGCTATGGGTGATGTGGATCCTTCAGATGATCATTTGAAGGTCCTCTATTTTGACAAGTCAGAGCATCCCCCCTTCCTCCATCCGTTGCCTTCGAAATCCCTGTCAACATCTTGAATGCCACGGTCTTCGTTGTATCATTGATGAGGGGGCATCCACTTGCGTGATGTCCACTTCTGTTTGGAAGAAACTTGGCTATCCTAAGTTATCCCCTTCCACTATCACCCTCCGTGTGTCGGATGGCCACTCTTCTCAGCCCCTTGGCATGTTCCGCAATTGTCCTATTACTCTTGTGGGCAAGACTGTTTGTGTTGACATTGAAGTCATTGATGCCCCCTTAGACTACAACATTCTATTGGGTCGTAGCTACACTTATGCGATGTCTGTTGTCCCATCTGCGGTTCACCGTAAGATGTGCTTTCCTAATAATAGAAAGATCATCACCATCGATCAATTAACATATTACAAACTGAAGTCTTAGACATCTCCAGAGTCCATTATCTCTTCGGTGGCCAATAAAAAAATAGTCGAACCTCCGACCAGTGTCTCACCCAGAGTCTATAAATATTCATATTTTCTTAGTTCATTCCCTAGTCTCCCCCCTCTCATCTCTTACCCTATCTTTTCGATTGTTTGCATGATGCAATAGTCTCAGTCTGATCTCAAATGGACTGGTTCGACTAGCCAATATCCCCGCCCTATGTAACCTACTCCTAGTACTTCGACTCAGCCTTCAAGACCCCCTCTTTAAGGCCCCTCATATCCAGCTAGTGTCAATGATCCTCTCTATCCCCCTAGAATGGTTCCTCCTGGCCTTAACCATCTCATAGTTGTTTCGCCTAGCCATTACTCCTCCAGTCAGATACCGTTTCTCGCTCCCCCTCCTGGAGTATTTTTTGTACATGTTATTGCTACCTTTTCTCTTCCTCACATGACCCTTGGGATCCCAGTTTGGTACATTGATCCCCTAGCCAATATCCTACTTGGTCAACCCAAACCTTATATAGCTTTGACCTTGGTCCAACCGGTCTCCATGACCCCTCCCTTTGCTTCTGTGCCTCAGCCACCTTAACAGGATCTCGCCCCTATTGCAAAGGCCTCGAGTGAGAGGTGAAGACCCCAAAAAAAGGCACCTAAGGACAAGGTTGCCTAGACAACTGTTGCTCCTCCTTAGCCTCCAAAGCGTACCCTCCCATATACTTTGTGTGATGTTTTCGTTCATGCCACATATAATTGTCCCAAAGTACCTCATATCAAGCCCATGATAAATTTCGTGTTCCCTGAGTCTAAGGTCCCTGAATCCCCTGTTAATTTACCGACTGCATCCAAGAAACCCAAGACTATGAACACAAACCACCCCTATGTTTTGTGTGATCTCCATGGCCACTGTACCCACCTCTGTCCCCACCTTACAGACTACTGCACCTCTTTGGATGTAGGTCGCCAGTATGAGGCCGACCACCATGAGTCTACCTCTCCTTTACTTGCGTGTTATGCTTTGGGTGAGCCAGAGGACACATACACTCCCATTGACATTCCCCCTCCCGATGTCGATATGACGGAGCCTATGGCCACTATCCTCTACCTGTCATCATCTATGAGATCCATGGTGGAAGACCCCTCTGGGGCTTCCCCTTTTGTTTCGCTTAACCTCCCTTCAGCGATCACCCTGGGCTCAACATCGGTGGATCCTTCATCTACTTTTTCTTCTATCACCCTCTGTGACGATGCGCATGTGAACCTCTCTTCTCATGATGATGAATTAGGTAGCTTTTCCGCGTCATGTGGTCATCCTTCCACTAGTCACCCCATCTTCTATTGTGATGATGACATCATGGAATATTTTTCCACCCTTGACTTCATTTATCCATCCCATAAGAAAAATAGCACCATCCGTGTCTATGGTGACTTTCATGACTTGAGCACAAACTTCCCCCAAGGCGGTCCCCCCACACCATCCCCTTTTCATTGTGCGGGGGATAGAAATTATACCCATAACACTCCCTCTAGCAGTGCTTGTTTGATTTATGCCTTGCCTTCAGGTTGCCAACATTTTTCATCATCCTCTCATTTATTTTCTTGTGGCACTTTTCAGATAGACTCCCCGTCCACACCATATATCAGTTATGCCGATGGTGCAAGTCGCTACTCCCAAAATCTAGCCTTGGTAGCCTGGGCCATTTTCACCCTCTTGCATTCGCTTGTCCTCTCTAACGGCGTATGCATCAGTACTGCCACCAATAACCAGGACGAATATGATGCGGTGATAGGTTTATTAGTCGATGCCCTTTCCCGTCGCATCCTTCACCTTCATTTTTGTTTAGATTCCTTGATGTTTGTCATGCAATTGAATGGTGTTTATCGCCTGCATAATCATGTCATTTTTAGAAGATATTTACGAGTGAATCTTTTGATGTGTGAATTTGAAATCATTACATTCAGTCATGTACCTAGAGCACAAAATCACTATGTAGATAGCATTGCAAACAATATTCTAGATTGGCATTTATCACACGCATTTAACACAAGGCAATAACAATAAACCATAAAACGATGCATATCCATTATATGTGTGGTTCAAAATGTTTTAGAGTCCATCAACTTTGATACGTATGACATGCCCATAGCATGTTACAAAAAATCAAAACTGGGGGAACCTCATCCCCCTACATCTAATCACTATCTGGAGGATCATGGGCCAATGGCTCGGCTCCGATAGCCCGTAGATTGTGCATCCCTTGTCCAACCATTTCCATACGCCACATGAATCCTCACCACTCCGAGGGTAGAACAATACATGGCTCTATATATTGGTCATCAAGGTCTTACCAGCCGCACTCTGAAACATAGGTTAGCAACCACTCACATCTACGACGGATGTCCTGGAGGAGGGCCAATGCATCCTCATTTTGTGGTCCCCTTGATCCACTAGGTGTTGCAGCCCCTGATACTACAGTCTTTCCCATATACCCAACCGATTTCACCGGTGCTATATCTACATACCAAAAGTGAATGAATCGATACCGTATACAATATTCTGAAAATTTAAAATGCACATTAAAGATAAGAAAATTGTCACTTACCATCTGGCCCCCATGCTCTACCAGGTGGAAATGGAAAGTCCGAGTCCCCATGATATTTCATCCCACTATAGGGATAGTCATCTATGTACAATGGAATTTGATCCCAATGCGCAAAAAACTCGAGTCAGAACACTCGTCCGACTACCCCACCTCCCCCTCTACACAACAGCTATCCCAAGCAGCGCATCCTGGGCTCTCGCAGGTCCCCATCGTGGATCTATATACGAGGTCATAGTTTCGGGATCTTCTCAAAGAATATCAAGCAAAGAACTGTGCCATATGCACAGTCATGGTTCACCTGCCTCTTGCATAGCGACAACTGTCATTTCAACAATGACAGCATCATCTGGGCCCACCCATAATAGGTCTCACTCAATAAACTCTCAACAAGCATCATATGACTCTGTTGACGGGAAAATATGTCCGGCCAACAGTAGGGGATCTCCCCGGTAGAAAGTCCCAATTAGACTTTGAACCGTTTAGAGTAGGGATCCCGTCCGGGGTGTGGGTCCGGCTACCGCTTAAATGACTTTCTCTTCGGTCTCGAACAACCTGATTGAATCTACAAACATACACTCATTCACATGATACAGAATACGTGACTGATGTATCAAACCAATATATGACATTGTGCGTAGCAAGGTAATAGACGAAATGCATACGCCCAGGAAGTGTCGTCAGCAACACCTCTATGGGGTAATGCATGCAAGATAATCTGACCACCAAAGAAACAGTTCTTAATGGCGAGAGTATCCCTTAACTCTCCGAAAGATATAACGAAATGCTAATAAAACAGTTCATCAACATTCATCATACGAGTAAATAGTAAACTTGAGCATCATCAACACAATCACAGATAGCTATGGAGCATGAATGATACTATTAATAACACAGATTCATTAATCAAACGATATTCTGAAACTGTACGCAGAATACACACAGTGTTGTCACAGCTAAACACATCATCCAATCAAAGGGGTTTTAACAAGTATTTGTATTACATATGCCAAGAGTATGGTTCTTCAATTACAATGCAATATTTCTCTTCAGTCCACCAAAGAGAGGCCTTTAACTATGTGCCCCGCAGGGGTATTTATAGATTCAAGACATGCCCTTTAGGCTTTCCGACGCTTCAACTTCCCGACGGTTCAGCTTCCCTGCGACCTTTGCCGAACATGCGACCTGCGACCTATGTGCCCATGCGACCTGCGACCTAGGTGCCCATGCGACCTACGACCTGGGTGCCGGTGCGACTTGCGACCTGGGGACGGTCGCGACTTGCACCTGAAAAGCTTAGCTATGGGGGTGGTTGTGTGATTGAGGTTTCTGGAACGTCAACTTTCTTGCCCTTGAGGAAATCTCGCCAATTTTGGTAATCCGCTGCTATAGGGGCGACAAGAGGGGTTTCCTCTTTTATTCGATGCATACATTCTAGGGCATTCGGTATCAGAGTCTCCTTCTTCTGAGAGATCAGGATTGAGAGGGAGGCAAGCTTGGTATAGATTTGTACTGGAGTGACAAGCAACCGATTTAGGTTCTCTTGTGATGCCTCGAATCCTGGTGCGGCAGTAGCTTGTCTCACGGGTTGCAGAAAAGACTGAATTTCCTGCTCTACCTGCTCCCAGTCTTTAGTTTCATCCAGTGCCCCTAATGACGGAATGTGATGAAGAGCGTTCATGGAGTCAATACCACTGATCAGGTGATTATATGCAGACATCACTTTGTCCAAATCTTTGGCCAGCTTGTCTTTGGACTGCATATTCATCCGAATTTGTACTTTGGCGTCTTGTGTGTGACTCCAATCCTTCCTAGGCACATGTTCGGGAGCTTGCTGATACTGCGTTGTCCAGTTTATCATTTTGTCCAAAGCTACCGAGGCTTCCCTGAGTTGCTCATGCTTCTGGTTGGTTTCCTCTCGTGCCTCTGCCAATGGGGCCACTGTTTGTTTTAGGGTGAGCATTTCCTTATATACTTGCCTCATGGTCATTTCCAACACATCACACTCTTTCCTGACCGCCAGTGGGACCTCATTCACTTGGGCGGGCTTACTTTGGAGCTGTAGCATCTCACTTTCTAGTCTTGATTTCTCCTGCTCCGCTGCTTTCAGCCTGTTCTGTAAAGAAATAATTTCCCTGCTCATCCTAGTGACATTTTCCTCTGTGGCCGCGGCAAAAGCAGTGCCTGCTGACGCTATCAAAACAGGGTTATTCCTTGTATCTGGGACTATGTCCTTTCTAGTGGCGACCGTAGAGATGGCGGGATGGCCTTGCGCTAAGGATTTCCTTTTCTCTTGCCGTATTTTGAAAGAGAATTGGTCAAATGTCAATCTGGTCAGGTCGAAGACTTCTTCTTCTTGCTCCCCGGGAAAATCATCAACATTGAGGGTACTTTTCGCGCCACCTGAAGGAATCTCCAGGGGAGATATGTCAATGTCGTCTATTAGCTCGTCCTCCTCATCCTGCGTTTGACCCTTTTCTTTCTCCTTTTGCCGGCACTCGGCTTACGCCTTGTCGTGTTCCTCCTTCTTCCTGCGTTCTGTCTCTGCCTCTGCTTCCTTTTCAGCTTTTCTCTTTCGCTCTGCCGCGGCGGCTTGTTCTGCCTTCTTTTGACGATCGACTTTGTCGAGTTCTTCCTTAAGTGCTTGTTCTACCGCCGCCTGTGCCTCCTTTTCCTGTCTTTCCTTTTCCTCTTCCTTTTTCCTTTTCCGCTCTGTCCTGGCATCCTCCTTCATTTTCTTTTCCTCTTCCTTCTTGGCTTGGGCTTCTGCTGCCCGTTGCTGATCCGAGGTGTCAGGCCCTGTACTGGTCCGTGTTCTCTTATCTTTGGAGGAAGAAGAGCCTCCTAGTTTATGGCTCCTATCTTCTAAATTCTGGTGATCCTCTTCTTCTCGGTCCGAGTCGATCCCCGGAGCTAGATGCCTGTCTGCGTTGTACCAGTTTCTTTTTTCGTCCTCTGCCGGGCGCTCGACATGCTGGTAACTCCATTTAAAATTGGCCCTTTTACAATGCTCAGGAACTATTCTGACTGGGTCATAAGTTCGACAATCCAGATTTCTAAAGTGGTAACTTTTTATCTCTTCTCCTTCACGCACTACTTCTCTGAAGTCCTTGACTGTATAAGCACCAATGGTGAGGGGTAGAGCGGGCCAAGGTTTCTTCTTCCCTTTGGAAAGGACATTGGAGAAGCTTGAGGTCATCTGGAAACATACCTCCTGCATGAGCACCTTATCGGTGATAAACTTAGGCAGAGCATGTGGTGCTTTGAATGTGCCAAATACTCGGATGATTGTAAATTCAGCGAGTGGAAACCAATGCGCCACCTGACCTAGTGTCTCCATTTCTCGCCAAGACATGCAGGGGGTGTCTTGACCAAATAGTTTCCCGTAAAGGGCGGCAATGAATATATGAGAGATTTGCTCAATATCTGACTTGTACCTGGATTCCCAGAATACCTTGGTCTGCAAATGGATTGCCCGGGTCTGTTCGGAGTCCCAGTTATGTGGCCATCCCTCAACATGCAGCTGGGCACAGACATCATCTAATAAATACGAAGCCATATAAAATTCTGACGGCGTTCCCTCATCTGGGGCTAAAGCTGAAGCCAAATTTGTTTGCATTGAGCCCTTTAATATACCAGCCCAATTGAATCGAGTGCCGTGTACCGTTACGTGTTCCATAGTGGTTGCCCATGCTCCGTTGAAAGTGGTGGCGTCCGAACGTCCGTATACTCTGCACAGCATGGCGGCCACTAACTTATACACTTTCCTCAGACTGGCCACCGGGTACTCCTGGTCTTTCTTGACTTTAAATTTATCTGGTTCCGCCCACCATTTCCTGATTGTATCAACCATCGGTACTTCATTTGCAGAAAACCATCTCGGGGTAAAATTTACCTCTGGTTGGGGTAGCGAGTAGTAGACCTGTGCTTTTGAGCTCTCCAACGTTGCAAAAGCTTTACCTCCACTATCTCGGATTGCGAAATTCTTGGGATCCGTCTTCTGTATGATCCAGTCTAACATTTCTGGGCACGGAAAGATGGCGGGATGTGCCCCTGCTAGGTGCAATTTGGATTTCTTGACCTTTAGGTATACCTCCCGGTCCGGGAGATCTTCTGGAAACTCATCTTCTGTTATGGCGAACTCGCGGTATACTTCATACCACCTAAGGCTGTCCCCCTTTGCGAAGGTGCAAAGGGTGTATCTGTATATTGGTGGAGGAGATGTTTGTATGTCTGTGTCTGACTCTTCCTCCACCACCTGCTTACTTTTCCTTCGGGATACCCGGGGTGCCATGTTGCTAGAGTCGGAGAGGACCGGTATCGTGTCTGCTCTAAATTCACCTGTTGCATTCAGGAAAGAATCCCAGGATGAGAAAGACATGATGATAACGGCTAAATACAGTCTACACATGCAGAGTTTAATTAACTATTCTCAGGGGGTCGCAGGGTCGCTGATCTGCAAAATAACTCACATGCGACCTCGCGACCTTGCGACTAGGTCGCAGGGTCGCAGAGTCGCTAACAGGGGGTCGCGCGACCTTGCGACTTTGCGACCGGGTCGTTGGGTCGCAAGTCGCACTTGAGCCTGCCGGGGGTTTCGAGCGCGCGCGGTTTTGCGGATAATCTCTCCCTAACGGGAAACATACGCGGCTGGAAAGGGTCTAAACTGGAAATAAGGCACAGCCATGAGGAATTGGGCAAGACACAGGTGACCCTGGGGTTTATGAGAAACAAAAAAACAATAAAACTCAACAGAAACCCTACATCTTCACCAGAAAGCAATTAAGGCCGTGGGGAGGCTCAATAATGGCAAGAAATGCCAGGGAAGGAAACACAGGGAGGAAAAGGCAACTTACCCGGAAGAAAACGCGCCAGTCGACCTGTCAGAGAAATTCCATGATTTTCGCCGCGAGTCAAAAATGCGACCTAGCGACCTGCCCTTATAAAAAGGAGTCGCACGTGCGAGCAATAAATGAGGTCGCAAGTTGATTGTTCGCGACCTCGCGACCTTAAGGTCGCTGGGTCGCAAGGTCACTGAGTCGCTAATTCCCCTAATTCCTTAATTTTGCGACCTTGCGACCTCGCGACCTTAAGGTCGCTGGGTCGCAAGGTCGCAAATTGCCTGACTTCCGACTCTTGCGACCTGGCGACCTGGCGACCTTAGGGTCGCAGAGTCGCATAGGTCGCATGGGTCGCAAATCATGTATCCGTGACTTAGCGACTTGCTCTTAAAAACTTTACTTAGCTTCTTCTTCTGGTTTCAAAGGGGGCTCCAAAAAATTTAGAAGTGTGTGTTATTATCTTTTTTGTATTTTTTGGAGGGTGTTGTAGGGGCTACAACAAATGGCGATTCACTGGATGAATACAAAGTCTCTGCCGATGAAAGGTCGATGAGGGAGGAGGGAGGGGCCTAATACTAGCTTGTTCTTTTACCTCAGAGTTTACACCTTCCTTCCTTTGTCACCTAGCATCGTTGCCTGGCCTTCTGGCTTATTGGGTGCAGATCAACCGAATTTTAATTCCTCGTGCTCCAGGACCGAGAGGGTCGGGGAAACCTTGGACAACTGCAGGGTCCGGTACAATTATTTCGTCCTCATGGTGTTGCTCCGCTGCCAGCGAACCTCTCGGCACCAGCGGAGTCACTGCCTAAGGAGTCATAAACGTTGCTCCGCTGCCAGCGAGCCTGGTCAGTACCCCGGCGAAGTCGTTACATCACCTCTCTGCGCAGGAAGCCTTTCTCAATCCTTTACCCTTTATTTGTGTGCGATTGCACTTATTTGAGAATGTGCTTGTAGCACTTATTTGGATGGGCATATTTTGCCTGGGCGGATGAGGGATCCCGACTTATTTTGCTTGCAGAGAGGTTGCTCCTGGTCTCATATGAGGACTCGGGTTTTTCCCGGATGACCTGCAATTCTCTTTAAGTTAGCCCTGTTCCCTCACGATCCGGTTGCTGCTATGCAAGACCTTCTCTGCCTGCACCCATCGAAGCCGCGAGGTGGTTCCTTATGCTTGAAGACTCCAGTAAGGCCGTGTACTATCCTTTGGTGCCCATTACAAGCGAGTTTTGACTGCCCCGTGTTTTGCGGAAAGGGCCTTTCATCAGCATAGAACCTCTTCAAGGAGTGAGCCAGTTGCGGGCAGCTTAGACAAGGTTTTCTTTGTAGAGTTAGAGACAGAGTCTTCTTCTTCTTTTTTCTTTTTTTTCGATTTTTTTTTTTTTTTTTTTTTTTTTTTTTTTTAAACGGCCTTTTATGATACAGGGGGGATCCAGCCCTTTGAGGGCTATTCAAGTAAAATAGTGTTTGAGGTCATGCCCGTTTACCGGGAGGACCTCGACTTTTCCTTCCAGAGTTTGCAATCGGAAAGTATGGGGACCCACCTTTTCTTTAACCTGAAAGGGACCTATCCATAGTGCTTGAAATTTGGCATGTTTTCCTTTTTCTTCGTGAGCTTTATCCCACTTTAGGACAAGATCTCCTATTTCAAATTTCTTATCTCCTGCAGACTTTTTATCGAACCATTTCTTGATCCGACTTTGGTGGATGGCGAATTTCTCCCGGGTTTTCTGCCTTTCCTCTTCTAATTTCAGCGGGGTGTCAATGCGGGTTTGCAAGGCGGGGCAAGGGGTACCATGACACTCTTGAGACAACTGTAGAGCAGGAAGAGACAAATTGGGTGGGAGGACAGCTTCTTTCCCATACACGAGAAAATATGGTGAGGTGCCTATTGAGGACTTAGGGGTGACGCGATCAGCCCAAAGTGCATTTTGGAGAGCATTATGCCAGTTGCGTTGGTGAGACAGAAGGGTCTTTTTAATGATGCGAATCAGATTTTTATTTGTTGATTCCGCTAGGCCATTTCCTTGGGGATAGTAATTTGCAGAGTGTTTAAGAACAATGCCATTTTCCAAAGCAAAATCATATAATTTAAAAGATGAAAAATATGTTGCATTATCAAAAACCAAGGAAGTTGGAACGCCAAACCTGGTAACGATGGAATGAGTGACGAATTGCATTACCTCCTGATCATTGATTTGGCGTAACGGTACTGCTTCAACCCACCTGGTGAAATAATCAGTAGCCGTTAGAATGTACCGGTGTTGTTTAGACGAGTGGGGTAAAATCTCACCAATGACGTCCAGTCCCCATTGTTGAAAAGGTTCTTCTACTGCTACTGACGACAAAGGGGCAGCGGGACGCGCTTCTCGGCTTGCGAATTTCTGGCATTGAATGCACTTCCGAACATATGAGTGAGCATCTCTGAACAGAGTTGGCCAATAATAACCTGCTCGCATTATTTTATGGGCTGTAGTATCCCCGGCAAAATGACCTCCTGCTGGTCCATCATGCAGCTCGATTAAGATTTTCTGAGCTTCATCATATTCCAAGCAGCGTAACATGACCCCATCGGAATGTTTCCTGAAGAGCTTCCCTTGGATTAACTGGTAAGACGCAGCTTTGAGTCTGATTGCAAGTTTCTGTCTGGCATTTAGAGCGGGGTCCAATGTACCATGTGCTAAATATTCTGAAATATCCGAGTACCAAGAAGGGTTCCTTATCTGAGGTACGACGTCGGTTTGGTACATATCAATTTCTTGTTCCCAATTATCTTCTTCAACTTGGTGGGAACTTGCGGCCTCTGCAGCCATTTGGCATAGACCTTGCCCTTTAACTGTGCGTGCTGGCTTAAACTCTAAGTCGTATTCTTGCATACACGCAACCCAGTTCCCTCGTCTCTCGCCCAGCTCTTGCTGCATGAACAGTGAGCGAACAGCTGGGTGAGGAACGTAAACCGTGACATGGTTTTTTAGGATGTATGGTCTGAAATGTTTGACCGCTTTATATACCGCATAGGTCTGTTTTTCGATTTCGGGATAATTCAATTCAGCCCCTTGCAAACCAGTGCTCATGAATGAAATGGGGCGCTCATCATTATTTCTGTCCTTTTGCGTGAGTACAGCTGCTAGGGACGAATCCGAAGCGAAAGTATACAAGCTAAAATCTCTGCCGAAATCTGGGCTCTGGAGGGAAGGTGCTTCGGCTATAGCTTTCTTGATCTGATCGAAAGCTTCCTTTTCGAGCTGATTCCATTTGAAGGTAGCATTTTTCTTTATCATTCCCTGTAGTGGTTTAACTATCTGGGCGAAATCTGATATAAACTTACGTACAAAATTGATCTTTCCCAAAAAGGATTGCATTGCTTTCTTACTGCTGGGGGGAGGAATCTGAGCAATGGCTTTCGCACGTTCTGGATCAACGACAATGCCTTGCTTAGTTATGATATGACCCAGCAGATTTCCTTCCGCTACGGCGAAAATGCTCTTCTTTGGGTTGAGCGAGATACCGTATTTTCTGCACCTTTCGAAGATCTGCCTGAGGTGACGCAAATGATCCCTCCGACGTTTAGAGAACACGGTAACATCATCCAAGTAGACCACCACACTTTGGCCTATCAGACCCCTGAATGCTATATCCATAGCTCTTTGGAACGTTGCTCCTGCGTTGATTAATCCAAAAGGCATACGCCTGAAAGCGAAAGTTCCCCACTTAGTGCGGAAGGTAGTCTTTAACCTATCTGGTTCAGCCACCAGTACCTGATTGTAACCAGAGAATCCGTCCAACAGAGAGAACATTTCTGACCCGGACACTGCTTGTAATATTTGCTCCATAGGGGGTACCGGGTAATTATCTTTATTCGAGGCCCGGTTTAAGTTTCGGAAATCTACGCATAAGAGAATTTCACCTGACTTCTTCCGTACCGGAACCAAATTAGACACCCATGTGGAATGGCGAAATTTAAATATAATGCGTGCATCTAAAAGTTTTTTGAGTTCCTTCAGAATCAGTGGTTCCATCGTAGGGTGTACTTTCCTGAGATTTTGTTGGAAAGGTTTTACATTTTCTTTGATGGGTATCACATGTTGTATGATTCGAGTATCGTATGTGCGTAATTCCTCATATGTCCAAGCGAACACGTCACGATATTTGCGAAATAGCTGAGTGAAATCCTGAGCCTCTTGGGGGGTGCAGTCCTTCCCAAGGTTGACGAATTTAGGATTATCCTCTGATCCCAAGTTTACTTGTCGATGAGCTAAGATAGAGCTCTGTACTTTGGCATTTGGGGGCCCACGGAAACGATTTTGCAGATCGAAAAGCTTCTCAAGTGATACCACCCCTTTAGGCATGGGGTTTCCTTTGACTTTCTCGTACTCTTTTGCATAGCTTGGTCGTGCTCATCTTCATCTATAGCAGCGTCTTTGAATATCTCTGAGTTACACATAAATTCCAGCACCTGTTGATCATCATCGAAAACACGCAAGTTAGTGATATTGTCTGGCACGGAGGGTTTATACATAACTTCAATAGAAAAACCATCCCTCAAAGGGGTAAATCTGGCGGCAGCATTAGCTAGAGTATCCGCCGCTGCATTATGCATTCTCAGAACAGATTTAATTCCAAAAGCGTCAAAAGCAGAAATGAGCCGCCATACCTCTTGATGATACGCCTTTAAATGTGGAGACAAACAATGAATAGTATTGTGTACCTGCCGAGTGATGATCTCGGAGTCTCCAATGACCTGTAAGCATTTTACCTTCAAATCGAGCGCCTTTTTAAGCCCAAGGATCAAAGCTTCATACTCAGCAGTGTTGTTAGTGCATTGGAACTCCAGCCGACAAGAGACTAAGAATTTTTTCTTATGTGGATCAAGCAAAACGCAGCCAGCGCCAGAACCATCGAGATTTTTGGAACCGTCGTAATACAATGTCCATATGTCATTTTCCGGGCCCGTGGGAATAGTAGATTTCGGAGGAATTTCGGCTTGGTGTGAGATAGTTTGGGCTTGTTCCTCTACGACGAGTGCCATTTCAGATTGGACCTCAGAACCTACTGAAGACTGAGGAGGTCGGTAACATCCAAAAATGGACTCCAGGAAACACATACCGAGTTCCTCCTGGGCAAAGCTGATGGGTTCATTTGTGGCATCTAAATCAGTTACAGTGTGTTTCATGTATGGTTCACTTTCGACTCTGATTTGGTTATTTCTCCCCTTGTAAGGTAGCCATAAGTGGGACCAATCTGTGGCAAAGTATCCTTGCAACTTGCTAGACCAGTCCCTGCTAAGCAGTACACCATAAGCTTCAGGGATGTCAACAACCACAATATCAATACATTGATGGACCCTAGAGTCGGATGAGAGGCGGATGATGACATTGTTCAATTCCCCAACGGCTGGTACTTGTGATCTGTCAAGTTGAATGATTTTTGCGTCAGTTTTCTCTGGGAGGATGTTGAGTTTCTTGCACACAGACAGAGGCATGACATTCGTGGATGCACCGGAGTCAACGAGACAATTGTGAACGTTGAAATTAAACATCTCAAAAGACAAGAGGAATGGAGGGGTGGATCCTCTCGAATTCGCGTTGACAGCGTTCACTATAGACTGGATATCTGGACTGGTTTGTGCAAATGTGTTGCTCACAGTTTTCGTATTTTGGTTGTTGGCGAAAGCTTTTAAAATAAGTTCCTTTTGATTTGTGATGCGGGCCAGCTCGTAGAGTGAGATATTAGCTCTGGTCTTTTTCATGTCCTCCACTATGTTGTAGCTAGTATCAGTTTGGGGACTAGGTTCGGTAGTGGTTTTCGAGGGTTCCGCCGGGAGCTTGCTCTTGTGACTTGCTTTGCTGTTGCTATTTGTGGGCTTCTCCGGCGTAGCTTGTCCTTCGTTTCCAGGGGGAAGAATTTTCCTCAGAAAAGCCCTTTTCTTGTCTTCATATGATTGTTCGGGGACAGATCCTTTGCTTCTAAGACTATAATTTCGAGTGGGCTGAGCCTTGGGACTGCCTGCCATGTTGATATCAATGGGAACAAGACTCTCCCCCCCGCGGATTATATCAAAAGTTAGGACAGAGGCTCCTGATTCCCCATCTAGGAGCGAACCTTCATCTCGATCAGAAACATCATCCTCTGTCTGGTTTCCCGGAGTTTGGTCATCCAAAAGTTGGTTAGCCACCGCGGTCATGCTGCTAATCCATTGCGGGCACGTTTTTTCGAAATGGGCAGCTTGGTGAAAAGAGCAAAAATTGTCTTTCCCTATCTCTTCCACGTTGAGAGCGGCGCTGGAGTTTGACGGAGGTCTGCTGGTGTTGGGATTACTTTTCTTGAAAAATGGTTTTGGAGGTTTATTTGTAGTTGAGGTTTCAACGCCCTTTCTCTTTAAGTCAGAGACCTCATTCGTTAGTAGTTTGAGGGTCTTGGCCATACTCTCGAAATCAAAAGTTTCTCTCTCTCTATTCGGGGTGGAAGAATGGCCCCTTTTAGTGGTTGGTTTGTGATCATCCTTTCCTTCATGGTCCATGACTCCTATCGACAACATGTCCTTCTCTACCGCGAGAGCAGCAGCATAATTTGCTGTAAGGGTAGTGCGGGCCTCACGTTTGACGAAGACGGCAATATCCCTAGGGAGAGCTTTAGTATAGTAGTCGATGGTGATAGAATCGTCCAATGCTAAGTTTGGAGGAAATTTTTGCAATATTGTGGCGAAGCGTTGGTTAAAGTCTTTAACTTTCTCTTTTCTATGACACTTGATGGTGCTTAACTCTGTGAGGAGCATAGAGGGTGTTTTATCTTCTGCAAACTTTTGCAGGAACACGCGACGAAACTGGTCCCATGAAGTAATTGAAGCACTGGGTAGGGAACGGTACCAGGTGGCTACAAGGTTTACAAGAGTGTGTGGGAACAGTCGACATGCGACATCATCGGACTGAACTCTCATGATTTGTAATGATAGATAGAAACTACTAATATGATCTTCTGCTGAGGTGCCTTTCTCAGGATCGAACTTAGGGAGATGCTTCTCCGGGTGCCTAGGCATGTCATGAAGAGGACCTAACAGAGCCAAAGGGGATTGAGCCATCCAGGCTAGTGGCTGCACCCTCCTGGGGTGCTGATGATATCGAGTTTCTGCCTCGGATTCACTTCCCGTCCCCGAAACTGATGCTCCTTCATGATGGCGAGAGTGTTCATCTCGGTGCCTCTCACAATTATTCACGTTCCTAAGATACTCCCAATTGTGGGGAGGCGGCCTATTTTGGTTTTGATGGTGATGATGGTTGGCATGGGGTCTCTGGCCGCGAACCATATCTCCTCTACCCCCACGTCCGTGACCCCTGTTAACCCCACCCTCATTTCTTCGGGGCCTATTGCCTTCTCTTTCATTTCTTCGGGCTGTGTTAACTTCTCTCTCGTTCCTTCGACCCCCCTCTCCTTCTTCTCGCAGGTCGTACACTTGGTTGTTGTTCCACTGATGTAAGTCAGGTTGAGGTTCGGGGAAAGGTTCAGTATCAGGGAAACCTTCACTATCTTGGAGAATGGGGTCATTTTCCTGGACCGCCCGCCCGAGGTCTTCAATCATGGAGTTCACGAATTCAGGTATGGTGCTGACAAGCACACCATTATGGGTGACGTTCTCAGTAGGGGTCCTAGTGTGAGCTAGAAACTCCATGATGGGGGTATATCGTAAATCCCTGACGAGATTACGGGCAACTGGGCGTAAGGATCTCAACTGTTCGTTGGTGATTTCAAAGTATCGAGCCTCCTCCCTCGGAATATCCTCTAAGGGGGGAAGAGGAGGTTCGTTATTTATGACCTCCCGGTGGGGAGTTTGTGATGGAATATCGTCGATCATATGCTCGGAGGTTCAGGCCCTCCTTCTAGTGCCAAATCTGTTGACGGGAAAATATGTCCGGCCAACAGTAGGGGATCTCCCCGGTAGAAAGTCCCAATTATACTTTGAACCGTTTGGAGTAGGGATCCCGTCCGGGTTGTGGGTCCGGCTACCGCTTAAATGACTTTCACTTCGGTCTCGAACAACCTGATTGAATCTGCAAACATACACTCATTCACATGATACAGAATACATGACTGATGTATCAAACCAATATATGACACTGTGCGTAGCAAGGTAATAGACGAAATGCATACGCCCAGGAAGTTTCGTTAGCAACACATCTATGGGGTAATGCATGCAAGATAATCCGACCACCAAAGAAACAGTTCTAAGTGGCGAGAATATCCCTTAACTCTCCGAAAGATATAACGAAATGCTAATAAAACAGTTCATTAACATTCATCATACGAGTAGATAGTAAACTTGAGCATCATCAACACAATCACAGATAGCTATGGAGCATGAATGATACTATTAATAACACAGATTCATTAATCGTACGATATTCTGAAACTGTACGCAGAATACACACAGTGTTGTCACAGCTAAACACATCATCCAATCAAAGGGGTTTTAACAAGTATTTGTATTACATATGCCAAGAGTATGGTTCTTCAATTACAATGCAATATTGCTCTTCAGTCCACCAAAAAGAGGCCTTTAACTATGTGCCCCGCAGGGGTATTTATAGATTCAAGACACGCCCTTTAGGCTTTCCGACGCTTCAACTTCCCAACGGTTCAGCTTCCCTGCGACCTTTGCCGAACATGCGACCTGCGACCTATGTGCCCATGCGACCTGCGACCTAGGTGCCCATGCGACCTACGACCTGGGTGCCGGTGCGACCTGCGACCTGGGGACGGTCGCGACTTGCACCTGAAAATCTTAGCTATGGGGGTGGTTGTGTGATTGAGGTTTCTGGAACGTCAACTTTCTTTCCCTTGAGGAAATCTCGCCAAGTTTGGTAATCCGCTGCTATAGGGGCGACAAGAGGGGTTTCCTCTTTTATTCGATGCATACATTCTAGGGCATTCGGTATCAGAGTCTCCTTCTTCTGAGAGATCAGGATTGAGAGGGAGGCAAGCTTGGTATAGATTTGTACTGGAGTGACAAGCAACCGATTTAGGTTCTCTTGTGATGCCTCAAATTCTGGTGCGGCAGCAGCTTGTCTCACGGGTTGCAGAAAAGACTGGATTTCCTGCTCTACCTGCTCCCAGTCTTTAGTTTCATCCAGTGCCCCTAACGACGGAATGTGATGAAGAGCGTTCATGGAGTCAATACCACTGATCAGGTGATTATATGCAGACATCACTTTGTCCAAATCTTTGGCCAGCTTGTCTTTGGACTGCATATTCATCCAAATTTGTACTTTGGCGTCTTGTGTGTGACTCCAATCCTTCCTAGGCACATGTTCGGGAGCTTGCTGATACTGCGCTGTCCAGTTTATCATTTTTTCCAAAGCTACCGAGGCTTCCCTGAGCTGCTCATGCTTCTGTTTGGTTTCCTCTCGTGCCTCTGCCAACGGGGCCACTGTTTGTTTTAGGGTGAGCATTTCCTTATATACTTTCCTCATGGTCATTTCCAACACATCACACTCTTTCCTGACCGCCAGTGGGACCTCATTCACTTGGGCGGGCTTACTTTGGATCTATAGCATCTCACTTTCTAGTCTTGATTTCTCCTGCTCCGCTGCTTTTAGCCTGTTCTGTAGGGAAATAATCTCCCTGCTCATTCTAGTGACATTTTCCTCCGTGGCCGCGGCAAAAGCGGTGCCTGCTGACGCTATCATTACAGGGTTAGTCCTTGTATCTGGGACTATGTCCTTTCCAGTGGCGACCGTAGATATGGCGGGATGGCTTTGCGCCAAGGATTTCCTTTTCTCTTGCCGTATTTTGAAAGAGAATTGGTCAAATTTCAATCTGGTCAGGTCGAAGACTTCTTCTTCTTGCTCCCCGGGAAAATCATCAACATTGAGGGTACTTTTCGCGCCACCTAAAGGGATCTCCAGGGGAGATATGTCAATGTCGTCTATTAGCTCATCCTCCTCATCCTGCGTTTGATCCTTTTCTTTCTCCTTTTGCCGGCGCTCGGCTTCTGCCTTGTCGTGTCCCTCCTTCTTCCTGCGTTCTACCTCTGCTTCTGCTTCCTTTTCAGCTTTTCTCTTTCGCTCTGCTGCGGCGGCTTGTTCTGCCTTCTTTTGACGATCTACTTTGTCGAGTTCTTCCTTAAGTGCTTTTTCTACCGCCGCATGTGCCTCCTTTTCCTGTCTTTCCTTTTCCTCTGTCGTTTACTGCATTTTCATTTTCTTTTCCTCTTCCTTCTTGGCTTGGGCTTCTGCTTCCCTTTGCTGATCTGCGGTGTCAGGCCCCGCACCGGTATGTGTTCTCTTATCTTTGGAGGAAGAAGAGCCTCCAAGCTTATGGCTTCTATCTCCTAAATTTTGGTGATCCTCTTCTTCTCGGTCAGAGTCGATCCCTGGAGCTAGATGCCTGTTTGCGTTGTACCAGTTTATTTTTTGGTCCTCTGCCGAGCGCTCGACATGCTGATAACTCCATCTAAAATTGGCCCTTTTACAATGCTCAGGAACTATCCTGATTGGGTCATAAGTTTGGCAATCCAGATTTCTGAAGTGATAACTTTTTACCTCTTCCCCTTCACGCGCTACTTCTCTGAAGTCCTTGACTGTATAAGCACCAATGGTGAGAGGTAGAGCAGGCCAAGGTTTCTTCTTCCCTTTGGAAAGGACGTTAGAGAAGCCCGAGGTCCCTGGAAACATACCTCCTGCATGAGCACCTTATCGGTAATAAACTTAGGCAGAGCATGTGGTGCTTTAAACGAGCCAAATACTTGGATGATTGTGAATTCAGCGAATGGAAACCAGTGTGCCACCTGACCTAGTGTCTCCATTGCTCGCCATGACATGCAGGGGGTGTCTTGACCAAATAGTTTCCCGTAAAGGGCGGGAATGAAGATATGAGAGATTTGCTCGATGTCTGACTTGGCCTTTGGATTCCCGAGAATATCTTGGTACGCAAATGGATGCAGGAGTACATTCGAGTCCCGATTATGTGGCCCATCCCTCAACATACGTGGGCACGGACATCATCTAATAAATACGAAATATAAAGTGACGGCGTTCCCTCATCTGAAATATTTGAAGCCAAATTTGTTTGTCGAGCCCATTAATATACCGGCCCAATTGAATCGAGTGTAGTGTCTTAGTTACGTGTTCTAATGGTTGCCCATGCTTTCTAGTTGAAAGTGGTGGCGTCCGAACGTCGTGCCTGCACTTACCGGCCCCCTCACCCTCCCCTTTCCTGGACGGCCACCATACTCACGGTCTTTCTTGACTTAGATGACTTTAAATTTATACACAGTTGCGCCACCACCCCATGATTGTATCAACCATCGGTACTTCATTTGTGGAAAACCATCTCGGGGTAAAATTTACCTCTGGTTGGGGTAGCGAGTAGTAGACCTGTGCTTTTGAGCTCTCCAACGTTGCAAAATCTTTACCTCCACTATCTCGGATTGCGAAATTCTTAGGATTCGTCTTCTGTATGATCCAGTCTAACATTTCTGGGCACAGAAAGATGGCGGGATGTGCCCCTGCTAGGTGCAATTTGGATCTCTTGACCTTCAGGTATACTTCCCGGTCCGGGAGATCTTCTGGAAATTCATCTTCTGTTATGGCGAACTCGTGGTATACTTCGTACCACCTAAGGCTGTCCCCCTTTGCGAAGGTGCAAATGGTGTCTCTGTAGATTGGTGGAGGAGATGTTTGTATGTCTGTGTCTGACTCTTCCTCCACCACCTGCCTACTTTTCTTTCGGGACACCCGGGGTGCCATGTTGCTAGAGTCGGAGAGGACCGGTATCGTGTCTGCTCCAAATTCACCTGTTGCATTCAGGAAAGAATCCCAGGATGAGAAAGACATGATGATAACGGCTAAATACAGTCTACACATGCAGAGTTTGAGTGGCGATTTCTCACGGGGGTCGCGGGGTCGATCTACCAAAAAACTCCACATGCGACCTCGCGACCTTGCGACTGGGTCGCGGAGTCGCGAATTCTCTAATAGAGGTTCGCGCGACCTTGCGACCTTAACGACCGAGGTCGGCCCCGGTCGCAAGTCGCGCGAGCACATGAGGGGTTTCGAGCGCGCGCGGTTTTTTGCGGATAATCTCTCACTAACCGGAAACATGCGGCTGGCAGGGAATTAACTTTGAAATAAGAGCCTGACCATGGTCGACAAAAACCCGGAGTGACCACAGGGTTTTATGAGAAACAAAACAACTGTCACTAAACGAAACCCTACATCTTCACAGAAAGCAATTAAGGCCATGGGGAGAGCTCGATACAGGCAGAAATGCGGGAAGAAACACGGGGAGGAAAAGGCAACTTACCGGAAGAAAACGCGCCGATCGACACATCGGAAACGTTCCACGATTTCGTAGGTAGTCCGCAATCGACCTAGCGACCTGCCCTTATAAAAAAGGAGTCGCACGTGCGAGCAATAAATGAGGTCGCAAGTTGATAGTTTGCGACCTCGCGACCTTAAGGTCGTTGGGTCGCAAGGTCGTTGAGTCGCTAATTCCCCTAATTCCTTAATTTTGCGACCTTGCGACCTCGCGACCCAGCGACCTTAAGGTCGTTGGGTCGCAAGGTCGCTGAGTCGCTAATTCCCCTAATTCCTTAATTTTGCGACCTTGCGACCTCGCGACCCAGCGACCTTAAGGTCGCTGGGTCGCAAGGTCGCAAATTGCCTGACTTCCGACTGTTGCGACCTGGCGACCTTAAGGTCGCAGAGTCGCATAGGTCGCATGGGTCGCAAATCATGGATTCGCGACTTAGCAACTTGCTCTTAAAACTTTACTTAGCTTCTTCTTCTGGTTTCAAAGGGGGCTCCAAAAAATTTAGAAGTGTGTGTTATTATCTTTTTGGCATTTTTTGGAGGGTGTTGTAGGGGCTACAACAGACTCCTAGTGATGTGGTGGAGCACCTGGTTTCTAAGATCCGCATCACCAATGCGGCCACAGAACGAGTCTCGACCCTCTCTAGATCTTCGATTGGTATCTGTGTCCCTTTCACATGGACACCCAGTCGACAGTGGCGCTCTACAAACTCCATGATGTCCTGCCCTAGCGGTAACACTGGCTATGTGTTTCCCGCCATCCCAAGTGGCAGGAGACCATTCAGGAAATATATATCCTGAACAGTCAGCTCGATCTTGTGCCCCTGCATGTTGTGAAACCAGCTTCAGAAATAGGATAAAAGAGAGATCAACGCCTTAGAAATCAGCCACTTCAAGGGGGAAACCTCCAATATATTCATAAATGAACAATTCTTGGATGATACAAATGAACAAACCTCCTTTCTATATATATGAGTCCATGGGGCCAAAATGTAATCCTAGCCGACCTAACAATAATAAATTAAGGGCACAATAATAACAATATGGGGGTTACAGGAGTACAACAATAGCAATAAGGGGGTTACACTAAGAACAATAAGGGACTATACTAGTAACATAGGGAACTAACATGCTCCTCTCCTTCAAAAACGTGTTGTCCTCAACGCTTGAGTAGCTCTGGGTGCTTTTGTATGAAATTCTCTTCCTCCCATGTAGAATCTTCAGTGGGTAAGTTCTTCCATTTGATGAGATACTCTGAAATTGATTGATTTCGTAGTTGTCGAGTTCTTGTTTCCGTGACTGCTTCAGGTTCAAATATGGTTTTTCCTTCCTCATCAAGTTCTGGAAATATTGTTTGAACTGGAAGTTTGTCCCCTATAACCTTTTTTAAGCATGAAACATGGAAAACTGGATGCACTTGCCAAAACAAAGCTCAATTTTATGCCATAATACCAATCTTTTCAAACTTGCTCCACCTGCTAAGGACCATAATACTTTGGCGATAATTTATTATCCTTCTTAGCTTGCTTGAGGGACATTTTTTTGTATCATTGTATCCATAAAAACCCCATCCTCCCACATCAAAAATGCTCTCATTGTGATGTTAATCCTTACTATTCTTTCATTCGATTTTGTGCCAAATTTAGGTTATCCTTTAAGAGTTGGAGAACTTCTTGTGTCCTAAATATGATTTGCCACTTTATGAACCCTAAATTTTCCTTAAAGAAGATGCAGTGGATGGTGGATGATATCCATAAAGTGCCATAAATGGGGTCATTTTTGCTGCAGTATGGAAGGAAGTGTTATACCACCATTCAGTGAGAGGTAACCACTTGACCCATTGTGCTTGCTTATCAGATACAAAACAACGAAGATATCCTTCCAAAAATTTATTCACTATCTCTATTTGACCATTGTATTGAGGATGATAAGATGATCTATGAGCTAGTTGAGTACCCAAAGAAGAAAATAATTATGTCCAAAAATTTCTTGTAAAAATGGGATCTCTGTCATTTACAATAATCTTCGGGTTTCCATGTAGCTTTTGAATTTTTTCCATAAATGCAGAAGCAACTGTACTCACTTTAAATGGATCATATAATGCACAAAAGTGTGCATACGTGGTAATTCTATCATCTACCACCAGGATGACACTCCTTCCTTCAGACTTAGGTAAACTGGTGATAAAATCCATTGAAATCTCCTCCCAACGTTGACTTGGAATTGATAAAGGTTATAGAAGACCCAGGGTATTTATTGTCTCAACTTTATTTTGCTGGCATACCAAACATTCCGCCACAAAATTTTGATTATCATATTTAAGGCCATCCCAAAAAAAATCTTTCTTCACCCTCTGGTAATTTTTTAAAAATCTCGAGTGTCCTCCTAAAGGAGAAGTGTGCAATTCCAAAAGAATCTTTTGTTTTAGTTGGGAATTCTTGCAAATATATAAGTGATCTTTGTACCATAAGGAATCATTTTTCCAACTAAATGTATCGGATGAACTAGGATCTTGCTACAACTTTTGAATGAGAGTCCACACTTCTTCGTCCTTCTTCCATTCATCCCTTGCTTCCGTTATCCAATCTGGTTGGATAATTGAAATGGCACAAAGCAATGCTTCCACCTCTTCATCCTTTCTTGAAAGTGCATCTGCAACAACATTTAGCTTCCCTTTTTTTGTAGGCGATTTCAAATTCATAACCCAACATCTTTGTGACCCATTTTTGCTACTCTTCTAAAGATATTCTTTGTTCCAAAAAGTGTTTAAGACTATCATGATCATTTTTTACCTTGAAGTGTCTTCCCATTAGGTAAGGTCTCCATTTCTTTAATGCATGTAGTATTTCCAACATTTCCTTCTCATAAATAGCCTTTTGTAAATACTTCCTTTGATTTAATGACTTTCAAAAGCAATGGGTCTTCCTTCTTGTATTAAAACAACACCAATTCCATTTCCTGAGGCATCACATTCCACAATAAAGGTTTTTGTGAAGTCTGGCATAGCTAAGACTGGTGCTAGGCACATTGCCTCTTTAAGATTTTCAAAGGCCTTAGTCTCTTCAGGAGTCCATCAAAATGCATCTTTCTTCAATAATGTTGTTAGAGGTGCTGCTATTCTCCCATAATTCTTAACAAACTTGCAATAATAACATGTTAACCTGAGAAATCCACGCAATTGATTTATGGTTGTGGGGACTTTCCATTCCTTAATGTCTTTAATTTTGTTAGGGTCTACCTTAACACCCTCGTGAGATACAATATGACCCAGATATTCCACCTCTTGTACTCCAAAGAAACATTTTGATGTTTTTGCATATAATTGTTTCTCCTCCAATAGTTTGAGCACCCTTTCAACATGTTGAACATGATCCTTCCAATACCTGTTGTAGATTAGTATATCATCAAAAAATACTAGTACAAATTTTCTAAGGGTTTGAAAATGGAATTCATCAACCCTTGAAATGTAGAAGGTGCATTGGTAAGGCCAAAAGGCATGACCAAAAATTCATAATGACCCTCATGAGTTCGAAATGTTGTTTTTGGAATATCTTCAGTCTTCATTCTAATTTTGTGATATCTTGAACGAAGATCCAACTTGGTAAAATAAATTTCTCCATGTAATTCATCCAATAATTCATCAATCACAAGATATGAAATATATCTTTAATGATGAGCTTATTGATCTCCCTATAATCCGGACACATTCGCCATGATCTTGTGTACCAATACTACAGGAGCAGAGAAAGAACTTTGAATAGGTTGAATTATACCCACCTCTAACATTTCTGCAATCATACGTTCAATTTCGCTCTTTTGGAAGTAAGGATATCTATAAGGCCTGATGTTTGGAGGAACACTTCCTGGAATCAAATGAATAGCATGATCATTATCACGAATAGGTGGGAGTCCTTTGGGAGTTTCAAACACCTTGGAATGATTGTCCAATACTTGTTGGAGATCTGCAGGAATAGATGATTTTGATGTTGGAACTTATAGTGAGCATAATTGTGCAATTACGCCTCGTTTTCTTGCTTAGAAAACTGTCCTTGACGTGGAAGCATTATGTTCTTTAGTTCTGCGATGCCCCTTAATTCGATTTCCTTTCCTCAGCATTCAGGTCTTAAGGTAATATAATCCCAAAGATTATGTAGTTGTACTCCCAAGTACAACATCAGCTTCTACGTGGGATGAAAAACATTGGACTATATATTCCCCAGTGGCTAGCTTGATATTATGGCATTTTAATCAATTCTAGTTCCTCTGTGCCATGACCATCACCTAACATTTTGATATTGAAACCATAGGAAACAATTCAATTCCTTGGCTACCTTACAATGAATAAAATTATGGGTACTACCCGAATCAATCCACACTATTACCTTTTTCTTCTTGATATGTCCTTCTATCTTGAGAGTTTGAGGAGTGGTAATTCCTGCCAATGCATTACATGATATGGTCGGACTCATTTCTTCTTCTTCTAGGGTTTCTTCTTGGTGTATATCCTCTACTTTTGAAGTTTCTTCTTCATTTTCTTCCTCCTCTTCACAATCTATGTAAAATAATTTCTTCTCAGCGCACTTATGACCTTTAGTGTATTTTCTATCACAACTGTAGCAAAGCCCTTTTTCTCTTTTTTCTTCCAATTGTTGTGGTGTCAACCTTGTAGGTTGTGGAAGTCTAAGAGTAGCAACACTTCCATATTTATATATGTGAGTGGTAGGATTCCTTGTCACCATAATTTTACATAAAAAATTTCTTTCCAATCTGAATGCCTTCTCCAATGAATTAGGTTCCCAAATGCGAACTTCATGTTGGATGTTATCCTTTAAAGTCCCTATGAAGACATAAATCCTATGTTCCTCTGGAATATCAGTTAACCTTATATTCAATTTTTTGAAGTCCTCAATGTGCTCCGGAATTGAACCCTTTTGTTTGAGATTTATCAATTGGCTAATGAAGGTGTTGCTCTTTGTATCCTCATAATGTGCTATCATTTCCTTCATAAAAATTGACCAAGTGACAATTTCTTTACAGGAGAAAAGCCATCGATACCATACAAATGTATTTTGTTCTAAATGTAAAGTTGCAATGCGTACCTTTTGTGTGTTTTGCGCATTATTGAGATCAAAATATTGCTCCATCTGTAGTATCCATGTTATGAGATCCTTGCCATCAAACTTCCTCATATACATATTTGGAATATGGTGGTTCTTTAATCCAACATTAGATTTTATGAAATCACGATTAACATTTATTTTTTTCTCATCATGAGTTTCCTCTACTATATTTTCGCCATTAGTAATCATTTCTTGTATCAACTTTGTCAAACCTTCCATGTCTATTTTTAGATCATTCTTCATGTTTTCCATGTTGTCTTTCATTTTTTCATCGATCTTAGCTTCCATGTCATCCATCTTAGCTTCCACACCTTTCTTCAAACCATCCATATTCACTTCCATGCCTTTCTTCAAAACTTCCATTTTCTTTTTTGCTGCTCTTTGCGAGAGCGAAATTTGGTACTCTTGCTCTTGTAATTTTGATAGATCATGTTGCAATTATTCATCTTCGTGAGTCATAGTAGAGTATTCTGAGGACTTAATGGGTGTTGAATTCTTTTTAGGAGGAATTTCAGAACCCAATACTGAAATATATGCTCAACAGGCCCTTGGAATCACTTCAAACTGATTTTTTTACAAGACTTATACAATTCAGGAAAAAAAAAATACACACCGTTTTCTTTCTTTTGAGGAGCTAGACATTGAAAATAAATTATCTCTATGATTTAGGATCTTCAATATCTGAAACTTGGCCCTGAGGTAGCCCTCTGAATCCTCTTTCGAATGCCATAGGTCTGAATTTATTTGGATTCTTCAAGGTAAAGTTATGTCCAATCTCCCACAATGACCTAATTATGGACTGGTTCAGTAGAGTGAACTTGTACGACTTGCAAAGTGTCATTGTTTCCTCCTTTGGCTCTGAAATTGATAGACAGAAAACTACAGTCCGTGTACTTGCGGCCACTTTTTACAAAATTCCAATCCAATGCTTAGAGAGAGAGAGTTATGAATATTTCCCATGATCACCTCTTTGAGATGAAATTCAGGAGCCTGAAAAAGCCCTAACTTCCACAGACCATATCTCCGGAAATATTGCGAACCAAGCTCTGAAATTTTTTGAAAATTTTCCTCAGGATCTCGGCTTCGTACTCTACAAAATTCACTTCTGAACCTTTGTATAAAAAATGTTATAGTGAAAATTCCATGATGACCTGTTTGGAGCAGCGAAACCCTAGAATCCAGAGCTCTGATACCAAATTTTGTGAAACCAGCTCCAAAAATAGAAAAAAATAGAGATCAACGCCTTAGAAATCAGCCACTTCAAGGGGGCAACCTCCAATATATTACATAAATGAAAAATTCTTGGATGATACAAATGAAAAAACCTCCTTTCTATATATAGGAGTTCATGGGGCCACAATGTAATCCTAGCCGACCTAACAATAATAAATTAAGGGCACAATAATAACAATATGGGGGTTACAGGAGTACAACAATAAATATAAGGGGGTTACACTAAGAACAATAAGGGACTATACTAGTAATATAGGTACCTAACACTGCACTATAAGGATCTCATGATCTGGATCCCAATAGCTGACAATCTGGGCCAACAAGGGCTCTCCTGCTCTCATCAAAGGGTTATCCACAAACTTTAGGACCCCAAACCTGGCCAATGCAACACAGACTACATGATCCTCTCGAATCTCAAAACGTAATGTCCAGCTCTCTCTCTCTCCAGTTGATCCTCAACTCTGCAATACGTGCACAAAAGCATCACATTTTTCAACATACAGAAAGGAAAGACTACATCATAACCGTAAAATCCCAACTCTCAGCCAAAAAACAACACTAAATCCCATTTCCGTGAGAGGTCACACTTTTCTGGCCATTCCTGGGATAGGTCACAATTTTCTACCCAATACTTGCTACCCAGGTCGCAGAAAAGGTCCCAGAAAGTACGACCCAACCGTGAAGAGGAGTAGGGGTCTATTCCTGAGCTCTAAGTGCCTAAACTGAAATTTTAATCAAGTGAATTGAAAGAGTATTGTTAGGCCTCTTACCTGCAACTAATGGATCTTGATTCCAACGGTTTTTTTGTCCACTACGATCGCCGCAAGATTTAGGGAATTTTCTCCTCTCTACATTCACCACATCTACACTTGCAAATGAATCAAATTGGAGGGAAAATGCCTTATTAAAAGAGAAACCCATATTTTTCTTTCGCCAGTTGCAACCAAACCGTAGCTCAATTTGAAAAACCGCCAGCACCATTGAAAATCTCTCACCGAGCTCTCAAATGGGTATCATTTAATTTTTGGTGATTTGATACTTCATCTCGACGCATTTATTCCCAGAAGGGTCACTTCATCGCTTCTCGTGTTGATTTTCGTTGTGAGTAACCATATTGTACTCATGCTTTTATGGTCCCTATCGGGCCTGTTCTATGTGGCAGCATCATCGAGTCATTGTTGTTAGAGCATCTGAGTTGAGTCATCATTGCATCCATGGAGTCTGTCCTGAGTTTCCTTTGTTTCCCGTCACAGTCTTCCATCCTTCATTGCTTTGTCCCTCTCTCATGTCGCACATTTTGGCCCCCATTCATACTATCCTCTATCCCCTCTGGAGTCGAGTCAATAGGTGCCAGGTAATTCATGTCCTTTATGCTCTAACAAGGTAGGTTGTTAGCCCGCTACTCAGTACCCCCCATTCCACCATAATCCCTAGTGTCAGTCTCTCAATCACTCTACTATTATTCCTCGTGCCTTAGTTGAGGATTCTTATTGCCTCACCTATGGCAGACCTCCTTCTGTCGACATTAACTTATTCATTCCAGAAGACAGGTCTAAAGGGCAGTGTACCTTGGTTCCAGCTTCCACTCTTGCTCGGTGCCTCAGATCAAGCAAAGGGACCCTTTATTGCCCTTTGACTTGATTTCTTCTCAATTCCATCTCCTCATGGCATGATTGAGATTCGTATACTTGATGGTTCAGTGTGCAATAGATTGTACCAGTTATTCCAGGGTGTGTGTGAGATGTTTCATACCTCATGAGGGGGTGGCCCTTCAAGTAGCTCCCCACATGCCCGGATTACTTCTCTACTACAACCTCAGATGTAGCTCCATAGATTTAATGGTTGAGGCCTCTGCCGCTTGCAACGCCTTTTTAGTTTGCATGTATCATTCATATTTTCAGAGCCCTTTCCTATTTTACAGGGTCTCTTTGGTTGTACTTATATCTCATGTACTAAGATATTATTGTATAATTCCTAGTTGTTGTCCCAGGCACAGTATGTATGTTGGATCCATTATCATGTTTTTTATCTGGCCCTTTTTTATGCCAGCATGTACTATATAGTCTAGTCCCATGTTTGTTGGACACACCATTATTATTTGTACTTTTTTATCTCGGCGGGCATAGATATGCCTCCCCCGCCTCATGTAGAACAGGTACTCTCTAATGTACCCAAAATTAGCATGAAGCTAATTGGAACATTGATTTTGTTTATATCATCTAGGAGGTGAATAAAATGGGTGAGGAGACCCATGAGAAGGAATAAAATCCCTCATATTGTGAAAGGGATCATTAGAGTAGCTATATTTTGCACCTTCCAGTGTGAAAAGGGACATTTTCATGAGGACAAGGTCAAGTTGACCAAGTCAAACAACGTAGTGATAGGAGGTGGAGATCATCTTATGAGACAGCGCATTGAAAGAGGAGGGAAGTTTCCTTGATGGAGGAAACCCTAATGAGTGGGACCCATGAAGAGGGAGCTTGCATTTGTTTAAAAGGAGGGCAAGGCAGCCATGGTTACTCATGCTTATGATTATTTATTTCTTGGTCTGCTTAGACTATTTGCAGTCTCCTGCTGTTTAGCAGAGTTGCAGTGTTGTTTAGCATAAGGAATTCTTGTTTAGGATTCCTTATCCTTCTTGAGAGGCCTCTTGAGGGATTGCACTTAATTTTTATCACATCTAGGCTCAAGGCCAAGCCACCTCCTTCAGCTACAACGTTATTTCTGCTGAAGTATAACGTTGTGTTGCAAGGTGTTGCAGTGGAGGTTCCACAACACCATTCCTTGGCTTGTTTTTCAGAGGAGGGAGCCTTATTTCCTTTGGGAGATTAGTAAGGAAGGATTCATAGAATATTTCAGATCTTGGCACTTGGCAAACAAATTCTATTCCACCTACAGCGCAGTATCCCTCATTGACTGCGTTATTTTCAAAGTAAATTTTCAGTGAGGGTTTGCAGTGTTGATTGGAGGGTGAGATCTTCAGTGATAGGATCAGCCTTTCATTGGAAGATCCATTGGATGAGGTCTACTCATATTATGCATCATCTTCATCCATCTCCATCTAGTTCCAGTTATTGAGTTGCAGCTGCTACTGCAACTCCGGCATTTCTGCAGTTTTTCCATTTTGTGTATATTCCAGCCAATCCTTCTAAGGATTGTTGTATTGTTTCTTCCAGGGGTTGAGATCTTGTTCCCCCATCTATTTTGATTTGTACATTTCTATATCCATATATTGAAATCATTTTGCAGCAGTTCTCCATAATAGACTACGCAGTCATAGCCTGGGTTTATACATATATAGTAGTGTTCTTCATTTTATTGTACATGTGTTGTTAAGGCTTGCATTGCCTTGCTTGAGTGATTGTTTCCTCAAGGATTTGTACTCTCTTTACTGCTATAACATCACTTGTTGGCTATCTACATCTCCATGTATTTAGGCTTAATAAGATAACGTTGTTGCTCCCTTTCTTGTTCCTACATTGCTGCAGCCCCTTCATTGGGCACTTATTCAAGACAACTAGGTGTGGGAGACCTGTTTAACCCACCTAGAGTGATTTCTTTTGAGCCTCCTCTTGGATTTCGGTCTTAGATACATTGATCTAAGGGATATCGGTCTTGGTTTCAAATCATGTAGCAACCATCCCTGAAAAATGTGTTTTTCAGGCATGCCTTGCTAGTAGATCCCATTTTGGGATATTACAGTGGTATCAGAGCTACCATATCGGCTCAGCCTATGGATTTCAGATCCAATCAGAAGATAAGAAGGAGAGGAGAACAAAATGATGAAGAGGATGAGATTACTATCATCAATTTTTAGATCTAAGAAGAAAGAAGGAAGATACAATGGAACTCTAAGAGGGTTTCAAGAAGAAGAAAGCTACAGTGAGACCTACATAATGTTTCAAGAAGAAGATGAAGGACAATGCACTTCCTATTCTCACAGAGATGGAGAAAATAAGCATGAAGGACACTTGGATCATCATATTCTGAGTGATTGCCTTGTTGAGTACAAAACTCAACCTAGAGCCTTCAAGGAGACTCTAGCTTTTCCACAGTTCATCCTGTTGAAGGAAGAGAAGAGACCATGCAGCAAAAGAGGAATCAAAGGCAATAGATTTTTGTTGTCTACATTTGATGGGTCATCTACAACAAGAGCTTGGGTGAGGAAGCTAGAAGCATTTTTTCTACTACATCCTGTAGTGGAGAAAGAGGTTGTTGAGATCTCAGCGTTGCACCTAGAAGGTGAAGCCCACATTTGGTGGGTCATCCATTTGCACCATGCAAGAGTGTCTACTCTTGCTAAGTTTTCTCAAAATCTGATCAAGAAGTTTGACAATAGAAGAACAGAAAAGGAGGAGCCCTCACCACCACTTGAGGAGTCTTGTACTAACGTTGTCACACTCATGGAGGAGCAGCCACTTACATTAGCAGTTGGGGCAGCCAACACATTGGAGGAAGGAACTCTTGCAGCCCTACAAGAGATTCCCAAATCTCATCAAGGCATGAAAAAATTTCCACTATCTATTATTGCAGCAAATCCTTTTGGAAGTTGTGGAAATTTGCTTTTACATGACCACGGGTCAAATCACATTGCTAATCTAGAGCAGCAGGATTGCATTGCGCTGTGTAAACTTGAGTGGTTCAAGAAAGAGGTGAACCATCATCCTCATGCACCTTTGTTGAGTTGCACACAACCCTTGAGGTTGGGGTGTAAAATTTTGGAGGATGAAATAAACCATGATCAAAAAAATCCTACAAAAAACCATATGTTCGTCTTTGAGTTGGAGCATGAAGCAGCCACTACACCTCTAGAGAAACTATCAGCGCCCATAGTAATGAGGCTTCTCCTTCTTCAAATGTGGATCTTGATATATTCGAGATGGTCATGGGCATGGCGTATTTCCTAAGGGATCTCCAAGGAGGTGCATTTCAACATCCCATGAAATGCAAATTGAAGAAACTAGTTTGGGAGGATGGTAGCTCTTATTGGAGGGGTACCAAGATGGAGAGTGATGGGAGACATCCACAAGGAGCTGAGTGGATGTGGATAGAGGGCAAGAGGCTGGTGAGCCACTTGCAAATCTATGACACAGGGCAGCAAGAGGCAATGCTGCGTTGGCTCCTCTTGAGGGAATTTGGCCATCATGAGACATATCCTTTTCCAAGGGGTATGTGGAGGGGAGAAACTTGGCAGGATACTTGCATCTTTGGGCAGCAAGGAGTGTGTATACATTTTGTTGATATGACATCCATATCAATCATTATGTTGTCATCACATGATTTGTATGACGAGAGTATGGGGAGGCAGCAGAATCTTGTGTTGCTATGGTTACACATGGGAGAGTATGGGCAGAAATTTTCCCATACTTATCATGGTATTTCTGGAGAAAGGGAAGGCACATCCAAAGTGCAAAGAGGCTACCCTTCAGCATTTAAGGAAGAGGGGAAGGTCCTCTCACATAGCAGCATGATGGTGGATGGCTTTGGCATGTGGAATGTCAAACGGAGAAGTCATAGAGTGACAAGAGCCTTGTTACTAAGGCCTACAGTGATGTCCCTTGAGAGCATGTTTATGTTGATGGAGTGTTTCAAAGGGAGTAGGCACCCTCTCTTCTTGCAGACTTTTATAAGAAGATTCTCATGGGAGGACTCACTCATGAACCTCACCTTCAGCTCACACATGATGCATGGTAAGAAATACATTTCTGTGCTTGTTGATTAATCTATTGAGTATTTGTATCTTCTCACCATATGTAAATAGTGCATTGCTCCACAAGAGAGCAAGGTTATTCATGGGTTCCATGGTCACTTTAGGGCCAAATTTTGTAATTATGATAACCCATATCTACATGAATTTGGGCCAGTGTTTTATTGTTTTGATTGGACACAGCTAATATATACTATTTCTTACTACTTCTTAGTAGATGAGCTAACATGCATAGTTGAAAATACTTTGGAGGACAAATTGCCACTTGATGTTCCAAATCAGAAGTTGAAAAGACTGCGTTGTATCCACCATGGAGACCATATGTATCATCCAAACTGGCACATAACCTTCAGCAATTTTCTGATTTGGATGCCATATGGAAATGATGTGCCATTCATTTTGAATGGAATTTTTTGGGCCAACATGATGCATGACTTTGGAGGGAGGGTCTTTGAGGATCCAACCTTTGTCTCGCCATTTGAGGGCAACCTTATTGCAGCCCAAGATCAGCATTTCCTCTACACTTGTCATGGGTGGAGAGGAAGACAGCGTGGGGTAGGCCACTTTGCCTATCATGTTCAGCCATTCAGCCCACCTTCCTTGCAGGAGCTTAAGGTGGAGGAGATCTTTCATGAGTTGCTATGTGGGAGGGTGACTCATTTTATATGGATGATAGCTTGGGGGTGGAGGTTTCATATGGGGATGACAGTTTCCCATACACTTCAGAATCCATGCCTTGAGAGGACCTCTAGACATCACTTTGCTATCCTCTTGAGTATTTCACCTTTACATGATGATAGCTTGATAGCTAACTTGCATGCTGAGGAGGAGCAATGTGGAGATTTGATTGATGAGATAGCATCATTTTACTTGGAGGAGTTCATCATACATGGATGCTACAGGGAGATCAGGAGGAATAACTCGGTTCTATCCTTGCACTTGCTTGAGGACAAGCAATCTTTGAGAGGGGAGGACTGTAATGTTCCCAAAATTAGCATGAAGCTAATTGGAACATTGATTTTGTTTATATCATCTAGGAGGTGAATAAAATGGGTGAGGAGACCCATGAGAAGGAATAAAATCCCTCATAGTGTGAAAGGGATCATTAGAGTAGCTATATTTTGCACCTTCAAGTGTGAAAAGGGACATTTGCATGAGGACAAGGTCAAGTTGACCAAGTCAAATAGCGCAGTGATAGGAGGTGGAGATCATCTTGTGGGACAGTGCAGTTAAAGATGAGGGAAGTTTCCTTGATGGAGGAAACCCTAATGAGTGGGACCCATGGAGAGGGAGCTTGCATTTGTTTAAAAGGAGGGCAAGGCAGCCATGGTTACTCATGCTTATGATTATTGATTTATTGGTCTGCTTAGACTATTTGCAGTCTCCTGCTATTTAGCAGAGTTGCAGTGTTGTTTAGCACAAGGAATTCCTGCTTAGGATTCCTTCTCCTTCTTGAGAGGCCTATTGAGGTATTTCACTTCATTTCTCCACATGTAGGCTCAAGGCCAAGCCACCTCCTTCAACTACAACGTTATTTATGTTGAAGTATAACGTTGTGTTGCAGGGTGTTGCAGTGGAGGTTCCACAACACCATTCCTTGGCTTGTTTTTTAGAGGAGGGAGCCTTCTTTCCTTTGGGAGATCAGTAAGGAAGGATTCAGAGCATATTGCAGATCTTGGCACTTGGCCAACACATTCTATTCCACCTACAACGCAGTATCCCTCAGTGACTGCGTTATTTTCAAAGTACATTTGCAGTGAGGGTTTGCAGTGTTGATTGGAGGTTGAGATCTTCAATGATAGGATAATCATTTCATTGGAAGATCCATTGGAGGAGGTCTACTCATTTTTTGCATCATCTTCATCCATCTCCATCTAGTTTCAGTTATTTAGTTGCAGCTACTACTACAACTCCATCATTTCTGCAATTTTGCCATTTTGTGTATATTCCAACCAATCCTTCTAAGGATTGTTGTATTGTTGCTTCCAGGGGTTGAGATCTTGTTCCCACATCTATTTTGAGCTGTAAATTTCTATATCCATATATTGATATCATTTTGCAGCATTTCTCCATAATAGACTACACAGTCATAGCTTGGGTTTATACATATATAGCAGTGTTCTTCATTTTATTGTACATGTGTTGTTAAGGCTTGCATTGCCTTGCTTGAGTGATTGTTTCCTCAAGGATTTGTACTCTCTGTACTACTATAACATCACTTGTTGGCTATCTACATCTCCATGTATTCAGGCTTAATAAGATAATGTTGTTGCTCCCTTTATTTTTCCTACATTGCTGCAGTCCTTTCAATGGGCACTTGTTCAAGACAACTAGGTGTGGGAGACCTGTTTAACCCACCTAGAGTGATTTATTTTGAGCCTCCTCTTGGATTTCAGTCTTAGATACATTTATCTAAGGGATCCAGGTCTTGGTTTCAAATCCTGTAGCAGCCATTCCTGAAAAATGAATTTTTCAGGCATGCCTTGCTAGCAGGTCCCATTTTGGGATATTACATACTCATAAAAGAGACTTGTCACACCTGTAAGTCTTGCCTCCTTAGGGTCTTGTCCTCTCGCACTTCAGTCTGCCTTATATTTCTCTCTCTGTGACTCCCCTTCGGTGTCTAATGATTTTGTTATTATAACGTACTTTGGTCATATGATTAGCTCCTAACGCACGCACGATAGGGGGAAATCTGTTACACCAATTTTTGGTCATATAACTTGTTACAATTAGATGGACTAATGTACACCATGTAAGACCAATTTTACCATATTAAAATTGCTCTCACTATGAAAATAAATTTAATAACCAATAGTTTAGTAAGTTATTTCCGGTCTAAACAAGAAAACCCATGAGGAGTAATTGAATAAATCCTTATTTGTTTGATTTTCCTCAAGGGATAATTAATTAAACCATTGTTTAATTAATATTCCTAGTCATATTTAACCCAAAACAAGAAAATTAATTAGATAAATCATTATTTATCTTATTATTTTCTAGGAATAATTATTTAAAACTTTATTTAATAATATTCCTTGTTAAATTTGACTAAATCATTTATAAATAATTGAATAAATCATTATTTATTTAATTATTACTTAACCACATTCTTAAAATAATAAATAAATCATTTATTTATTTATTATTTCTAAATAAAAGGATTTGACCAAATTCAAATTATTTTTCCCTCCAACAAAAATAATAAAATATTCCATAAAAGTTGGATCTAGATTTGGTTAATAATATTCTGATTATGCACTAATATCTAGACTAACTCAATATTTTGTTATAAATATAAGGATTTTTCCATTCATTCACTACCTTTTGTTGCCTACAGATCACTCTTGATCTATACTTTTGGTCTGACTTTGATCCTCCCATCATTGTCATATTTCTCTACTTTTTGCTTGTGAGCTCCCTTTGAGTTCCATTTTTGTTTGGGTTTTCTGCACCATCCAGAGAGAGATATATTAGATCTGAAGCACTGAGGACATACAAGAACCCATCCCATTGAGGGGGACTAGTAACATCTTTCTATGTTCCCTTCCCAGGTGTCATAATACAAAACAATTGTTTAAAAATTCTTGTCTTGTTCATTGGATGCATGGAGAAACTCTTGCTTATTATTTTTTGTTTAATGTCTTTAACTGCATAGATCTGGATTTCTGTAGCATTTATTCTGATCACTAACTACAGATCTAAGGAAATTGACAACCATCTTTGATGTTAGGGTTGTTTTTTATGCACAGCTAAAGTGAGTTTTTTTCGTACATTTGCGATTAGAATTCACACTAACACACTTCCAGCAAATCCATTCCCAGTAAAATGTCATAATATCTTAAAGGTAGGACGTTCAATACAAATTTTATGTGTTAGTTTCCAACCTCTAGGGGACAGTTGGAAACTTTAGCATTAACTCTCCTATTGGCCCTTGTGGCCAATTGTACTAGCCAAGGGTCTTTAAACTTCTGGCTCTGCAAATCACACTTCTTTACTATTGTGGGATTTATATAACTTAAACTGGCGCCAGGATCAACCAAAATTGAAACAGTTTGGGAGTACAAGTTACCTTTTAGCTCAATCATGGTTAGTTGATAATTTTCTTACCAATCCTCAAGCGTTGCATTAATTCTTGGTATATTTTGTGCCATGTCTCCTACTATATATTCCTCTTGCAAGTTAGTTGCAATATTGTTCTTCCCATGATGAGGGAAGTTCTTATAGTAATGTGCTTCACCGCATCCCCATCATTGTAACGGCAGCTTCTGGATCTAGCCATGTTTGGGTCTACTAGAAGCTTCTGTGGATCTCTCTTCAGCTGGCCACCTGGTCTTTTGTTGATTTCTTCCCTGCTATCTATTTGATGTATTTCTGGCAGTATTTTTATAGTTTCTAGATCTAATACTCCTAAAATTGGAATTATTTTTATGTACCTTCTTTGGCGGATAATTCTTACGAGCTTCTCCTTTCACCTTGGACTGCTATCGTCCATGGTTTTTGGATTTAAAAGCTCGATTCTTTCCTTCATGTGGGTAGGTAAACTACTCAAGAATCGTTGTACTTTTTCTTTTTAGTCTCTCAGGTACGGTACATACCTTAATAGGGAAGTAAATTTTGTAATGAATTCATCCATTTTCATCTGTCCCAATCTCAAATCATGAAATTATTGAGAATTTTCATCATAAAAGCGCTCGGTTAAATATTTGTCCTTAAAATATTGCTGGAATTCGTCATGAGTCACATTTTGGTCTTCGATTCATCACACGTTCTTGACTTCCTCCCACAATAACATGGCTTTTCCCATAATTGATAGATAGCCAAGCGAGCTTTCAATTTATTATTATATTCATAGACTTGAAAATATTTATTCATGTTAACTATCCATGCCTCTGCTACCTCTTTTGCCTCTCCGTCGAATGTAGGAGGTTAATTTTTTAGAATTCACCTTGTAGCTCTACTTTTTGTCTTTTTCATCTCTTTTTCATCTGAGACATTTCCTAACTCAGCTTCATTATAATTCTAGTTCTTCTTACTCCAATGGGTGTGGCTAATCTCCGATTTATCATTAGTTTGATGTCGTTTTTCACCCTCTTCCTGAGTATTTCTTTCAGGGCCGAGTTGATTTGTTCCTTTATTTTGTCTATCTAAAAGAATTTTAAGAATTCCTTCCTGTTCTCGAAATAAGCTCTCATTATCACTCCTCACTCGAACCATTTCTTCTTGTAATTGTTGCACAGTATCTAATAGTCTACTAGTCTGTCGTTGTTCTTATTTGAGTAGTCTATTGGTTTGTTGATGTTGGTCCATGCTCAACTGCACCCACATTTATGGATTTATTTATGGGTTAGTCTAGGGGTGTGCATCCCCTGTAGTCCTTGGAGCCTGATGTACCGAGCCTCTCCTCATTGTACTCTATCAATTTCTTCTTCTTATTTATGTACACAGTTTACACATCAATTTGTTATTTAAGTGACCCAACTGGGTCCCAGCATGTGAACGCTACTCTGATACCACCTGTAACGTCTACCCATATAACGTTAGAAATATTTACCATGAAAAAAAAAATCTTTTACAACCTAATATAAAACTCTAATAACATGATTTATATCTACTAGAACTTTTTACCTATGCATACAGTTGTAATATTTATCTACCATAAACAATATAGCATAAACTTAAATTACATTTAAAACCCTTGGTGTTTAATCCCCTAGGTCTGTATCTTCATATATATATATAGAATATTAAACTCCCAATCCCTTGGTAAGACTATTGAATAATCCATCGCAATCTCTTTTAAACATACATTATGAAGCACCTTACGGAAGGGGATGTAATACGATTTTTAATCATTACTGTACAATAATTATTTGATGGATTATATTACATTGATTAATAGTCTTCCTACCCTACCAACTAGCTGCATCCGTAAACTCCAAGGTGAAGATCTAGTTGTACAGTCAAATTGATTATTTTAAAGATTGTTTTTAATACCCACATCACTGAGTTGGCGTACACGAGGTCATATCTAATCTTGGAATGTGGATTTTTCTCAGCCCTTAGATCTTTATCAAATATACGGTTGAATATGGGTTGGGGATGGTTAGGGTGTCACCCTACCCCCCAAACCCTAACCACTTTCATTTTGATTCTGCGCTCTGCCGGCTCTGTAACTTTTGCCCGGTCCATGGCTCCGTCGCTCGTTGTTTTGTTCAGTAGCGAGTTAAAGACCTTCTCAGCCATCTATGGTCGTCCAGTAATGTCACTTTTCACCTGTTGTTCTTTGCGACGCTCTGTTGATACCTTCTTCCTGGTGCTGAGGTTTTCCACCGTTTCTTTACAGTTATGGTATCCTCGTTGTGGCGACATTCTGGCTCTTTCATTGTGTCGATGTGTTCTTCTTCGTTCTGTGGCTTTGCATCCTTCGAAAAAGTCTGTTCGACTTCAACTAAGTTGGCTTAGGTAACCCTTTATAATTATGCGGAGTTTTAATGAAGGAATTTGAAATTATTTAGTTTTGAATACGCAATTACAGACTCTGTAACTTGTTTTATCTTCTCAGGGCTTATCGTTCCAGATTTACAATCACATAAGAGGTAATTTATCAACCGGTACCCGTGCCTACATATTTTTATCATCTCATTAATTTCTGGAGCTTTTAATATGTGTTTTACGTAATGAGCATTGTTTGTGCCAAGTAACCTATCACCAAACCCTACCTCCAATAGCACAATTAGCTTGGTTTCAGCCAGCCTAAGATGTTTCCTCTATGCATGTTTAGGTACCTGACTACTCTGTTGTCTCTATCGAGACAATTGCAGTCCCTTTCGAACTGATGTAGTTATAAAATGAGGCTCTGTGAATTTTAATTTTTTTTTCAAGGGTATTTAGATTTTGGTTATAAACTTCTAGCCCACCGAGGCTTTCAAAGAAGGAAAAATCTTGTTTAAACTATTCTTACAATCTTTGGATATGGAGGGTTGAAAACCCATTTTGTTCCTCAAAGGACAGTTCGTTTCCTAATTATGTCTTGCTGTGAATTCTTAGTTTTCTGGCTTAACCCTCCGTAGTGTTAAGTATCTAATGTTAAATATTGATTCATAATATAAAATCTGTCTACTGTACATGATAAATTTATGGTCTTTTGGTCTGTGCCGCAACAGCCTTTTTCGCCATGCATGTAGAACCAGTCCTATTATTTTACCATGTATTTACAGTATATTTTCATAATCACCCCTTCGAGGGAAGTGTATGGTTTTTCATGATTCTTACGGAGCTTTTCGACATGGTTTACACCCTATGGGGTGTATATTTATATTCTCTTAAGTTCTTATAATTTATTTGTGGTGTTAGCTTAAAAGAAGATATTCCAGAGATATATACTACAATTGTTATAATCTTAATTCCTTCCTTACTGTTCCTTCAGGCAATTGTTCTGTTTTCAATACATTTTATTCTCTACAAAGCTTTCATTCTTTTATGGTAATGATAATAATTGAAGTTGTTTGGCTTTCAATACATTTTATTCTCCATAGAGATTTCATTCTTTTACTGTAATGATAATATATGACACAATGAGTTTAATCTATGTAGTTGTTCTTTTATCTTGAACTAGAAAATAACACCTCTACGGTTCGACTGCTACATTCAGTAATTTTACTCTTTTCATTTTGTTTTTATTAAGTTCCCTCCCTAGGTGTCTGAGCCATCTGTAAATAAAGAGGTTTTTCTTCTCAACCCTCAGTTCGTGTACATTTATGCCACTTGAGGGAAGACTATCATGTCTGGGGTTTTTACTGTGGATGGAACTAACTGTTTCATCGGTCATCTCCTTCATTACAGAGTACTCAAGCTTAAATCACTAAGTTGTTCAATTTCAGTTATATAGACCTTCCTTTATCGATAGGGGTGCGGTTTTCCGAAATGGATTACTCTAATCTAGAGCAAGAGGGTTTTCAGTTATCAAGAATTAAATATTTAAATCTAAATTGATACAATGCTATTAATCATTTCATCATAGAATTTATCTCATTCTAAACTTACAACACACATAAATTCTTTCCAGAATTAAAATACTTATAAAAACGAAGGAACGCTTAATTCTATTCCTTTCAGGTTTATAGTACCTACTTTAGATGAACAAGGCTGGTGGTATCCTCCCAACCATGAGAGAGGCTATTACGTCTTCTGATCCCCACTCACTCCTCGCTAGAGTAAGATTATTTAGCAGTTTCTTTGGAGAGAGACCTCAAGACCATCGTCCAGTCTCTTCTCCCATTATTAGGTTTTATCAGAGTTCCACTGGATCCAACTAGCTCTGGACACTCCCCGCCTTCCAGCTATCTTGATGTACTCTTTTCCTTTTGCACATAACCCCTTTTCCTCATCAGTGTTTTCTTTTTATTCCCAGAGGAAAGGTAACTGTCAAAAAAACTGCTTTTAATCTAAACACTCTGGTAACTTGGACACTTAACCATCAGTTTATGGAAACCACTCCAAAATTAATCTTTATAAAAATAAGAATTAATCTTTTGTTCATAATTTGCTTAATATACTAATTAAGCCAATTTAACTTAAACAAGTTAAATGTATCAATTAAATAACATAACAAATCAAATCCAGGTATTACACACTCCAATAAAAAAAATACACCAAATTTAAGAAATTACTTCTAACATAGCATATTTGTATCATGCATAAATTATTTGATTTCCAATATTTATTTTTTCAACTTTTGTTAATAATGTTTTCCAATTTTTATTTAATTATATTAATAATTTTATATAAAATATCCATAAAAAGAAACCAAACATAGTATTTAAATTTATATCTACATCTATTTATATATAATTTTATAATTTTTTTTTTTACCAAATTTTTATATGGTACATATTTTATAAAAATTTAGCACAAGACCATAAATCAACCAAAGTATATATATATAGATAGTTGTTTTCTTGTATTTTATTAGAATCCCCTATTTACGAGAAAAATAAGATGACGGTAAAAAAAATTACAAATAAATTGTTTAATAAAATTCTAAATGAAAAAAAACATAAAATAGAGAAAAATTATGAAATATTTCTAAAAAAATTTGCAAAATTTATAACATTAACCATTTTATCATTATCAATATTACAGTATTTTTATAATAAATTTGAAATATTTAAAAATACATTAAAGAAATTATATTTTTAATTATTTATAAATTTCAAATTTATATTTAATATTTTTTTAATAATGATGATGATGATGATAATGATAGTTAACGTCTGTTGAGACCAATGCGATCTATTGGACCTTAAGAGAGGAGAAAGAATCTAAGTTTGATTCTTCAAAATCTTGGTTTTATGGTCAAAGAGAAGGGAAATAAGGGCTCCAAGATCGCTATAGGTGGGTTGGCTTAATAGGTCGATAAGATTAGAAGTGTGACAGATGGTAGGGAATTGAGAGCGAATGTCAGTAAGATTCGAGTAGTCTAAAAGGAAGTGTTTTTCATCTTCCACCTACTTAGAATCGTAGATCTGGCAGATTTTATCGTAGATTTTATCGTTCCAAGGGGTCTTGGGAATAGACCACTGCCCGGTCTCACTCTTAAGCTCATGGGAATTATTTTTTATCTTAGTGATGTTTATTTTTTTCTTATTGTTAGACAACACAGTGGGATAGGTCTGATTATCAAGGGTGGGGTTGATTACTTCCTTATAGTATCTTAGCTTCCTTTTACCCTCCAGCTCCTGATCCTCCCACAACTTGTCCTTAAACTTGGAGGTAATAGTATTTTTGATATTATCTTTTCTCCCCATACTGACCTTCTTATTAATTCCCCAATGGTTGAGCCAGGACCAGACATCCTTATGCCACCCGTGCTTGAGGTGAAGGTGAGGGTTTTGACTACAGTTAGAAGCAATTTTAGGGAGCCTTTTTTATTCCATGTTGTCAAGCTTCCTCTTATACATCAGATATCTAAACATAGTTGTACTTTCAATGGGGGAAAAACCAGATTCGATCAAGTGGACAGGATAGGGCGTATTTCCCTTGATCTTAAGGTTATAGGTTATGAATTTCTTTTGAATCACCTAAATCTTCCTCCATGACTCTCTCCAAACTTCACATCCATATAAGACAACACTAGTGACAAGGGTCTCAAAGAAGAACCTCTTTTTACTCCAAATGTAAAAATAAACTAACTTACAATTGTTTTCAAACTCATAATAATCATTTTTTCTCAAAAATAAATTTTAACACTATAAAATAAAAAACTTATATTTATTAATATTTTATTTAATATAATAATACTTTGTCAGAAATAAGGACTGATAAAATCAAAATAATTTAAAAACGTTGTATTTAAATATAATAAGAATATTTTATTAAAAAAACTCCCCATTAGTTTGTATTGAAACTTATAAGGAATATATATCTACATACGAAAGTTTATCCTATTTCCTTCCTATGTAATTATAATATTGGACCATTCCATTATAGTGCAAGTTATATTTGATTTTGCTAACTCAGTATTTTTATTATTCAATCTTAAACTTTGAATTCTATGATTTTGTAAAAGATCATGGTATTCTAATTTACTTTGAATAACTTTAAATCACATGTTATTGAAAAGTTTATTTGGGTGATTAAAAATTGGTGAATCTGGACCTTTACTTTTTTTTAGCGTAAGATAATTACACCCATACGTTGAAGTCCACCTCGTTTTTGTCCATTTCAAGACTTATGTCTTTTTCAATTATACGTACCTCCCTCGAACAATCAGAGTTCCGTGGTCCCACCATCAAATCTACGGGAATTTCTTTTACAAAGTTCCGACAAGCATAAAAATCCTACGGGATTTTCTTTTACAAAGTGCCAACAAGCATCAAATCTACGGGATTTTCTTTTTCAAAGTGCCCACACGCATAAAGAATGTGCATCAGTACTCAATGTTGTGAATGTATTACGGCTTATATTTCTGGTTTTAACTTTTTAGATTTTTTTTTGAGAAAGAAAAAATTCTAGCTTATGTAATATGTCAGTTCATATGGCTTATATTTGATAGTCTTACATTAATCTTTAGTGATAAGTTTGTAGTGAAAAAACCATACCTTCATGACTGTTTTTGCATCTGACATTAAATTTTAATAGAGAACACTTAGTAAATCAAAACAGTAAAAAAAAACTATAGTGTATCGTAGTAGTCACAGCGTATCTAAAATAGTGCTGCCTACACAAAAAGTCCCATGTTCGCCACAGTCACCCAGCAAGAAGCATTTCTAAACATCTAAACTTTTCATGGTAGATCAGAGTCCTTCATCCACAGTCGATCAACAGCTCCAAAAAAAAAATACATGACAAAAGTGTCCCCAGAAAAAATTTCCTTCTCTGGTTACTGGAAAACATAGACTTGTCAAAATACCAAAAAAACAAAACAAAAAACATGATAAAAAATCATGTAAAATTCACCGAACCCACTGCTCCTTGTCCATCCGCGTCCACCAATTCATATTGCATAATTCCAAATACACCATTCAGTCGTTTCTTTGATAATCTATCTGCCTGGGAATTCTTCTCCTGGAATATGTGCTGAAAGTTAATAGTATTGAAAGTGTCCCTTAAAACTTTAATGTGCTCCATCCAAGTCACAAGATGGCCAGGGAAAAGATTGGTTCCCTTGTTGAGATGTTCAATAAGAACCATCAAATCACCGAACACCGAAAGGTTATCGATACACAACTGAGAGGCGAACCATAATAATGCCCACAAAGCCAACACTTCCACCCTCATATTAGTTCCTACTCCACCAAACCAATGGATCTTATAATGACATAGTGGCGAAATCAACAACCAGGCAACACACCCACATCTTGAATGTTGAGAAGCGCCATCAAAGAAACCGGCGTGATAGTGAATCTCAATGGGCCACATACGCTTTGATAGGTCCACCGAAGGCCTCTGCACAGTTTTCAATTTTTCCCAGAGTTGAATGATATTATTAGCAGTGCCCTCTGGGCTGCTTCTAATCTCTTCAAATATCAATTTGTTCCTGCTGCACCAAATGAACCAGGGGAACAAAGACGGTAGAATTATGAGATTATGACTTTTCTTGAGTCCCCATGTTATAAAGTCTTTAGTATTCTCAATTTCTAGGATTTGCATCTTAAAAAATTTACATAACTCCTGTAATACTAGCATAAAAGCATTTGTAAAAGAGATGTGGATTATCTTCTCCCTCCATCTTGCATAAACTACAAATACCAAGCCCTATCTTCCCTTTCCTCATCAAGTTGTCCATTGTAAGATTTCTATTTTTTAGAACAAGTCATAAGAACAGCTTCATTTTTAGTTGGGCATTAGTCTCCCATATGCCGTTTAAAAATCTGATCTCAGCCTCCTGGATTGAATGGGATTGGAGTTTGTAATATAAATCTTTCACAACCAACATACCTTTCTCTAATGGCCCATTCCAAGTCACCCTATCACCACCTTTGTTCCAAAGAAAACCCCGACTTCTCAAATCCGTAGTATAAACTCCCCACTCCCCTATAAGATGATTCAGTAACTGAAAGATCTCCGCCTTTATTTCTAGATAATGTATATAAAGACCACTTTTTATTTTGTAGATTTCATATAAACTGAATTTTTTACTTAATAAAATTTAATTTAAAATTTAACTTGTGTTTTTTTGGAAAAAATTATGTATCATATTTTTGAAAAACATATTAAATTAAAATTGAATAAAAAATAAAAATATATATGCACTTAAATTTTTATATTATTTTTATTTATAAAATATAAATTAGTTAATTTATACTGAATTTAAATTACACTACATTATTTTTTTTTTAATTAATTATTAAAAAATATTGAGAAAAATTTTTTTTTTAATTAATTATTAAAAAATATTGAGAACAAGAATCTTGCTAAACCACTTTTACAAAATAAAAATGACAACATCCCACAAATAGGCAAATAACTTTTACATCAATACAAACAAAAAATAAAGTTCATCTGTATTTATTAGCATTTACCGTTTACCGAATCTTCCACCAAAACTTGGATTGTATAAATTTTAACAACCGCATGTAATTGCATCACCATTCATTGCCTTTTATCACTTTGACATGTGATGTGTATTTAAAGGTGACACACTGAAGTGCCAAATCGTTCCGAGGTTTGCTTTCGTCGTCCTTCGCTCATGAGTACCACCCAATTCCTTATAATTTTCTTGACACTTGCATGGCCATACCTTAAAAGATTATCAAATGGTTTTCATTGGAAGCTTCGACTAATTAGTTTTGTTCAAGAATAATTTCCTAATTCAAAGTTTGAGCAAGATAGAATCTAAAAAGACTAAAAAGAGTCGATTTCACTTGGTGTTGTTTTCAGTTAAAGTGTTTAGGAATTTTGTCTAAATGGACAATTTCGTTCTAAGGTTTTGAGTTTGTTGGGGTTGAGAGACCCGATGACTCGTGGTTCTAGACTTGCAGTAGAGGCTAATGTTTATGTCTTTCTTTGGGTGAGCGGGGTGGTCGGGGCCTTCATGGTGCTAATGTTTATGTTTATAATTTTTTTTTAATTATATATTTTAATATATAATTTGGAAAATTATTTATATTGAAATATTTAATTAAAATAATCTTTATTATTTCAATGCAATCTCATTTTTCACTTGTTTTCCTATAAGTATTATTTTATCTTATTCTTCTTTCCTCTTTTTGTCTTTTATGAAAGTAAAGATATAATTTTTAATTCTAAATAATTAAATTAATTAAATAAAAATATCAATTAATTAAATAAAATATGAAGTATCAAGAATAATTTCTTAATTCAAAGTTTGAGCAGGATAGAATCTAAAAAGACTAAAAAGAGTCGATCTTACTTGGTGTTGTTTTCAGTTGAAGTGTTTAGGAATTTTGTTTAAATGGACAATTTCATTCTAAGGTTTTGAGTTTGTTGGGGTTGAGAGACCTGGTGACTCGTGGTTCTAGAATTGCAGTAGAGGCTGATGTTTATGTCTTTCTTTGGGTGAGCGGGGGCCTTCATGGGACTCTTTGGCATCTGATTGAATCTCCCTCTGTGGCGTGGAGTCTCTGCACTGTAGGCTCGACAGTGGAAATTATTTCTCAATTATGTGGAAAAGGCATATGGTCGGTCCAAGGGAGACGAGTTTGGTCCTAGGTGGTGTCTAAGTGGTTCACCTATGAATGTAAAATGCTCCGCCAGAGGGGTCGAGGCAGGCGTGGCGAGGCTCCTCGGGGTGATACACAAGCTCAAGTTGGAAGATAAATTGTTGATCTTGGCGTGGGAGGGCCAGACAGTGTGTCAAATGGTGAAGTTGCCCAAGAATTTGAGTGAGTGCCCAGACCAATTGCGACCCTACACTCTTTGGAGTCTATTGTTGGTCAACTTTAGGGGGTCATGGAAAATTTGGAGTTGCGACAATAACAACATGATGATTGAATGAATTGATCACATTTTTAAATGACATCCAACATAATTAGTGGAGGATGATGGAAAATATGTATTCAATCCGGCAAAGCCAACGACACACAATGGAGTGGTTGGACCAAATTGAAGGAAGAATCGATCACCTGGAACACCATGCTCATGAAGTATTACATCCCTTGGACCCCCTAAATGTTGGGCATGACCTGACTCCTCTGCAAAATTTCCTATGATAGTTAGTTTTGTTTGCATACTTGAAGTTTTTTTTGTGCCTATGTGTTTTTGGGTTAAGGATTGTCTATAGTATATGGAATTTTTGTTTTTGTTTTTGTATATCTCTCTTGGCTAACAAAGCTGGTTGGAGCGAAGTCGGAAGAGAAATGCTTAATTGGAAAATCATTTATACTATTTTGTCCGAATAATAAAATCATTTTTATCGACAAAAAGATTATTTTTTAATAAAATAAAATTTAAATATTAGTAGAAAATAATAAAAATTTTACTATAATTACCAAAAAAAAATTGAAAATAATAATTATATTCCATAATACTATATTTTTGATATTGTAGTAATGAATTTTAATAAATATAATTATTTACGATTTATCAATTTTAATTAACCATCCTCATAAATTTAAGTTTATTTTTTAATAATTTTATTTAAAAAATAAATAAATATTAATAAATTTATATTATCATATTTATTTATATATAGATAGATACTTTCCTATATGAGTAGCTTTCAAATAATATAACTTTTTAATTATAACCCTATTATGAATGTCATAAACTAATAAATGGTTTTTAAAATGTTATAGGTTTTGACTAAATACCATCTAGTCTTATAAATTTATAGTTTTTTATTTAATATTAAGGACATTATATTGTTTTAGTCTAACCAATCTGTTTTTTGCTTTGAAAGTTATCGAAATTTTCGCAAGATTTTAATAAAATCTAGCAGGGATTTTTGTAAATCCAAGTTACAACGGTTAAACTTCAAGATTTTGGGTGCCCCAAAGGTTTTTGATGGTGTTGAATCCATTTCCACCATCTTTTGCTTGTCCACCTCCGCCTCCATAAACGACACCCATTATATTATTTTAATTATTTTATTTTGTATATTTTTTTATATAAATATATTTATAAAATATATATTAATGTGGTTTTATAAATTAAATTATTGGTAAACAAAGTATTTATTTCATGATATAACTCAAAAACCATAAAAATTAACTAGTTTATAATTTTATTTTAAATTATTATTATTAATATTAATGATAAATAAATTAATATATGAGTTAAATATGACAACATTATTTAATTAATCATTTTAATTAAAAAGGTAAAAAGAGCATAACTGTTTTGAAGATAAATCTCAAGCTTTAATTTGATTTTGAAGATATTTGATGCAGAGCATCTACTCAAAGTCAAAAGTCAAAGAAGAAATCAGACCTTAGGGTCTTGACATTTGTCCAAAGAGGGACTATTGTAAAGAGACAGTATAAAACTCATATAAAAAGTATTTTATTTCTTAGTGAGCATTGATAGAGAATATGCTTAGTTGTTAAGTGTCAATGAGTGTTGAGTCAATGTAGAAAATCCCCTTAAGAAATGGGATATTAGAGAGAGTATTTTTTGTTTATGCTAAGAAGATAGAGTCATAAATTAGGATTTCCTTAGAATAGAAATCAGTTACAAGTTTGTAGGAGTTGAGTAAGGGCTGGATAAGCTCTGAATTGTTATAAATTAATTGTAAGCTCCGAGAGAAGGGAGGCCAATTTAAAAGAAAGAATATTAGGCCAAGAGATAGAGGCAAGAGCTGAGAGGAAGAGGAAAAACTAACAAAGATGATTAGGCCTGAAGTATAGTAGAGAGAAGCCCAAGAACCCAGAGGGTTCTGTTGAAGAGATGAGGGCCATGTAAAAGCTTAGGGTACTAAGACCGAATGTAAGCAAGTTTTTTTATATCTCTACATTTTCTTAGTTAATGAGAAATCGAATTCATAGTGACTGTGTTTTGTTTCTGTTATACGCTGAGTGATCCATAATAGAACGAATTCGATATCGGTGAAGTCATTAACTGAGTGCTTGAATTTTAATTGAGTGAATAAGTCTTTATGAGTGATAAGGACTTAAAGGCTGGGTAGAATCTGTACGATTCAAGTCTGGAGCAATTAAAATTTGTGTATAGGCCGAGAAAGAGAAACAAATCCAAATTCTAGGTTTGAGGAAGCAATATAGAAAGATGTTATGTATTCAGGCTTGAGACAGTGTAATGGTTATACGAATAACCAGAAGAACAAGCTCAGGAGAGATTAGCGCTTTTAAATACTGAACATGCTTAGGAAGGATAGCATGAAGGAAACAGAAGTGCAGAGTGGTAGTGGTCAAAGAAACAGAATAAAGCTCAGGAAAGAGTTGCGAGTGAGAAGACGAAGTTACAAGCGGCGACTGTCGAAAAAAGAGTAAAGACTAAGGCAACAAAAGCCTTTAGAATATTTCCAAAGGAAGGAAATGGAAGATGGGGATTAAAACCGCAAAGATCAGTTTGAAAGATGAACGACTAAGATAACACCACAAGATAAATTGGGGAAGTTGCAAAGAGGAGCCACGTGTCGGGGAGTAGCCAAGTGCACATCGCAATCGGCGATCCTTTTAAATATATGTTAAGACTTGGAAAATAAGTTAATTGAGTTGCGATGCGAAGTCAAGCAACAAGGGCACAGCGGAACCGTTAGATCTGGGTGAGATCAATGGTGGAGATTAAATCGCACCTAGGGCGATTTCGCAAACCGAATATTTTAGTGTTTAGCGTCAAGACATCACGTGGTAAGTTATTTTTGATGCGATGCGATTTGATCGCATATCGCACAGGACAGGGGATACGTTTATTGTTAAATATTAAAATTTGCGACAACGACAGAGAGTTCGATGCGAATTGCGAATGTGTTAAGTTATGAATCTGCGGGGAAGTAATTTATGAGAGGCGTGAAGTGCGATCTGCTGTGATTGGTCACCATTTTTGTGGGACCATAATCGAAGGGGAAGCCTCGGTTCACGTGAAGCGGTCACGTGCAGAAACGAAGAAAGGAAAGAAAGATAAGTTTAGGCATTTAAAGCTTAAAAGTGCATAAGTAAAGGATGGCTTTAAGTTTCCACTAAAGTTTATTTCCGCGTGTAAAATTGGAATATATACTCAATTACGAGTATTAAGTCTTGGGAATGGGCAGACTTGTTTACAGTTCTGTGTATGTGGGTGTAAGCGGCCTTTTGGATGCATCATTTGGTATCAGAGCGAGTGAATGAAAAGTTGTTATAAATGAAGATTGTAGAGCTAAACTATGCATAAGACATTTGGTAGCAGAAAAAAATAAGATTCAACATGAACTTAAGAAGAGATTGGAGAAGCATAAAGAAATCACAATGATGGTTGTTTTCTTGTGGAGAATGGAGATTCACTTGAATGTGAAGAGTGGATCGAAACTGCTTGTGAAACCATGTAGGTATTGTTTTATTTAACTCTGATTTGAGTTTTGCAGGATAAAAGATAGATTGAAGATTGATAGTTGTAGCTAATGAAGTATCTCAGCAAAAGAAGATCACAGCCCTAAGAAGCAGTGATGAAGGAAGCTGGTAAGGATTTCTGAGTGAAAGAAGAGAGTGGCCAGAACTTAGTATTTCATTTGTGATTGAAATACAAGAGGAAAATTGTGTTCTCAAAAGTACAGATGAGTTGAAGCCTAGAAGGAGCATTGGAATGCTCAAAGAAAGTTCCAGAGAGTGGACTAGTGGCCAAGTATAGAGGAAATCTTGGCGAGGTAAATGTAGCAGGGAGGACTTGCTATTGTAGAGGCTTAAGTACAGCTCATAGTGAGTGAGGAAATCATAGAGATAGAGGAGAGATGACTACTGATAGTCATAAAAGAGGTTCTAAGAGATACCACAGTAGAAGAATGGTTAAGAAATATGTCAAAGTAGATGGCATGGATGAATAGTATGAGAGAGAAAAGGCTGAGATAAGAATGCAATTTAAATTGTTGATAAAGTTTTTCCAGAGGAGTAAAGAAGACCAGTGATTTGGTTATAGAATGAGAAAGAAAATGAAGTGGCATAAGCTACAAGAGAAGAGAGAACAACAAGTGAATATGAACTTAATAGAGGAGATGAGGAAGCTTGAGCAGATTATGGATGTTGAATTGAGGACAGAGAAGCTCTAAGGAGTTGAGCTACAACAAGACAAATTTGTTGTAGATGAACAAGTTTCTTTTGAACTTGAAGATGGAGAAGTGATGTCTGAAACATCAGTTGAGGCAATTGGGCCTTATGATTTTGAAATTAATAATTTGTGTATGTTTGCAGGTGATGTCAAAGAAGACAAAGAAGAGAGACATAATTTGAGTTTTGAGACGATTAGATCTCATATGGAAGTTCATACACAATTGGAGAGAAATATTGTTTTTCAGCATGCTAAAGTTGAAAACAGAGGAAGTTTGGCTCACAATGACGACCAAAAGCAAGAAGAAGTGGAGAAGGATATCAAGAAACCAAGTGAAGTGCTTGAGGAGGCTGAGAAGAAGACCATTGAAGATTTTCTAAGTCATGTAGAGGACTTAGAATAGCAAGAGGAAGATTTGGTGACTGGATCATCAAATGAGACGATTGGGTCTTGTGATTTTGAGATTGATAATTTGACTGTGTTTGCAGGTGTTGTAGAAGGAAATCCATCTCTTGGAATTGTCTTGAATGAAGTTGAGAATTGTCAAGCAAAGTAGGATGATGATTGTATTTCAGATGAAAATCAAGTTGAGTTATTATAGCAGAAGGAGTTCATAAATTCCTTGCTTAGTGAAGAAAGTATCTCCAAGGAAGATGAGACAGTTATGTCTCATATGAAGGAACCTGTTATTGTTGAGGACATGGAGGAATTGGCTTATCTGATTGACCAAAGGAAGACTGTTGGACATATATCTAAAGCTGTCACAGAGATAGACGATCATAATTTTATTCTGATGAAGAATGAGGAAGTAATGTCACCAAGAAATTGGACTTGTTACAAAGAAGGAGATATTGAGGATTGTATAGAGTATTTGGAAGAAGTTCCAAGTGAGATGGCAGATTTTTGGCATGAGCTAAGTCTTTTGGAGAATAGACTAACAAGTCAAAGAATGAATATTCTAAATGTACAATTGAAATTGGACAAAAGTGAGGCATGCATTTCTTATGCTAAAAAGGAATCAGTCTTAGAACTGAAGGAAGTTGAACTGACTACCAGGATTAGTCAAAGAATTGAAGAACAATCACTTAGGGCTGTCAAGGAAAAGGAAGAAAGGTATTCTGGAATTGATGAACAACATAGTGATGAGGTGTTTGAAGGGAATCAGGTAGAAAGTGAATGGCTGAAATATTTTTTGGAAGCATCTGAGTATGATTTTTTTATCAAAGATATTGAAAAAAGGTTTATTGGAGGTGAGATGAAAGTTCAGAAGCAACAACACGATAAGGATGTAAGGGAGATAGTAAGAATTCAAAAACTTCAAAGAGAAGATAACAAACAACAGTTTGAAGATAATTGGCAGAGTGAGTATCAGTTAGAAGATAAATTGGACATGGAGATTGAAAAAATAAGAAAGTTGATGATCAAGGTGTCTCAGAAGAAACAACAACAAGGAAGAAAAGCAACAACAGCAAGAAAAAGATAGCAGAAGAATGTGAGAGCATAGTCAGTGGGGCAATACAAAATAAAGTATGGAGACCTACAGAACAACAACAAATAACAGCAGCAACAACCAAAGAAAAAATACAGAACATAGTTTGGGATCCAAGAGGACAAATATTAAAGACACATGATCTGGAGATCATGATTATTTCACCTAGGGAGTCTGATGCAAGAGCGTCTGCTCTAAGTCAAAATTCAAAGAATAAATCAAACCTTAGGGTCTTGACATTTGTCCAAAGAGGGACTATTGTAAAGAGACATTATAAAACTCATGTAAAAAGTATTTTATTTCTTAGTGAGCATTGATAGAGAATATTCTTATTTGTTAGGTGTTAATGAGTGTTGAGTCAATGTAACAAATCCCCTTAAGAAATGGGATATTAGAGAGAATATATGTTGTTTATGCCAAGAAGATGGGAGAGTCATAAATTAGGTTTTCCTTAGAATAGAAATCAGTTACAAGTTTGTAGGAGTTGAGTGAGGGATGGATAAGCTCTGAATTGTTATAAATTAATTGTAAGCTCTGAGAGAAGGGAGGCCAATTTAAAAGAAAGAATATTAGGCCAAGAGATAGAGGGAAGAGTTGAGAGGAAGAGGCCAAACTAACAAAGAATATTAGGCTTGAAGTATAATAGAGAGGAGAAGCCCGAGAATCGAGAGGGTTATGTTGAAGAGATGAGGGCAATGTAAAAGCACAACGTGCAAAGACAGAATGTAAGAAGTTTTTTTTTTTTTTGTATCTATACATTTTCTTAGTTAATTAAAAATCAAATTCATAGTGATTGTGTTTTGTTTCTGTTATGCACAGAGTGATCCATAATAGAACGAATTCGATATCAGTGAAGTAATTAACTGAGTGCTTGAATTTTAATTGAATGAATAAGTATTTCTAAGTGATAAGGACTTAATGGCTGGGTAGAATCTATATGATTCCAGTCTGGAGCAATTAAAAATTGTGTGCAGGCCAAGAAAGAGAAACAAATCCAAATTTTGGATTCAAAGAAGCAATACAGAAAGATGTTCTGTATTCAGGCTTGAGACAGTGTAATGGTTATACGAATAACTAGAAGAACAAGCTCAGGAGAGATTAGTGTTTTTAAATACTGAACAAGCTCAGGAAAGATAGCGTGAAGGGAACGTAAGTGCAGATCGGTAGCAGTCAAAGAAACAAAAGAAAGCCCAGGAGAGAGTTGTGAGTGAGAAGACAAAGTTACAAGCGGCAACAGTCGAAAACAAAGTAAATACTAAGGCAAAAAAAGCCTTTAGAATATTTCCAAAGGAAGGAAATGGATGGTGGTGATTAAAATCGCAAAGATCAGTTTCAAAGATGAACGGCAAAGATGACACGAAAAGATAAATTGGGGAAGTTATGAAGAGGAGCCATGTGTTGGGGAGCAGCCAAGCGCACATCACAATCGACTATCCTTTTAATTATATGTTAATACTTGGAAATTAAGTTAATTGAGTTGCGATGCGAAGCCGAGCAGTAAGGGCACAACAAAACCGTTAGATATGGGCGAGATCAACAGTGGAGATTAAATCGCACCTACGGCGATTTATTAAACCGAATATTTTAATGTTCAACGTCAAACATTGCGCGGTAAGTTATTTTTGATGTGATGCGATGTGATCGCATATCGCACAGGATAGGGGATATGCTTATTTTTAAACATTAAAAGTTGCGACAACGAAGGAGAGTTTGCTGCGAATTACGAAAGTGTTAAGTTATGAATCTACGGGAAAGTAAGTTATGAGAGGCGCGAAGTGCAATCTGCTATGATTAGTTACCGTTTGTGTGGGACCATAACCAAAGGTGAACTCTCGGTTCACGTGAATTAGTCACGTGCAGAAATGAAGAAGGGAATGAAAGGTAAGTTAAGGCATTTAAAGGTTAAAAGCGCATAAGTAAAGGATGGGTTTAAGTTTCCGCTAAAGTTTATTTCCGCATGTAAAATTGGAATATATACTCAATTGCGAGTATTAAGTCTTGGGAATGGGCATACTTGTTTAAAGTTTTGCATATGTGGGTGTAAGCAACCTTTTGGTTGCATCAATATTCAATGGAGGTTAAACCTTAAATTATTAGATGGATGATAGGGATTTAACCTTTATAGAATATTCTTAGTAGTATAAGAAAATCAAATGTTCCAAAGTAATTGTGCTTTTTTTCCATTTTAATTAAATTGATTAATTAAAAAAATATCATATGAACAAGTGCCATATGAAGTGTGAGATATGAGTTTTTGGGCATGTAGTATTTATAAGCCATGGTATTACCCCATGGTTGTAACCAAGATTAAGAATTCCATGATAAAGTTAAGATGAATCTCTATGGTTGATAATATTGTCACATGTTTTTGTAATGTGTGTGTTTAACTTATATATTGATTATTTTTATCTTTAATAATAATAATAATTTTGAACAAAGTTATAATTTAGTTAACTTTTATGGTTTTTTAATTTTAGCAACGTGAGTTGAAGAATTGTTTTGGTGCTTATTATGGATTGATACCTATCAATGTTTCCCAACCATTTAATTTATATAGTTATGCTAGTTGATAATCAAAATAGCATAGTGATATAATCTAAATCGCTCGTAGGTGTCAATTCATAATTTCAAAGCACTTACTTTATTAAAATCCCATGTTACTAAAATTAAAAATATATATATATAAGATAGCTAAATTATAAATTAATTTAATTATTATTATTATTATGAAACATATATACATTTAAAAAACCAAATTTTAAACATTTACTAGCAGCTTACCTATGGACATGAAGGAACGGCTGGAATTTGACAACCCCAAAACTATGGATGATGTTGTAAGAAAAGCTTGAATTTGCTACCAGTAGATGCAGAAGAAAGATAAAATAAATACTTGGGCAGTTAAAAAGGGGAAAAGAAATATACATAAGAACAAAAATAATAAAGGCGTCAATTTCAAGAGTGCCCATAAATGGTAGCAAGGAAAAAATGGAGAGAAGGGTCAGCAGAAAGCCCAATTGCAGAATGAATCTAACACGGTAGAACAACCCCCCAAACCTGAAGGCAACCAACTCCAAAAACCACCCCTACAATGTTGGGGCTGTGGAGGACCACATTATGTGAAGAACTTCCCCTATTGTGGGAGGCTCAAACTAGTATCTAACATTGATGAAGCTTCAACAATGTGAGAAGTGGAAAAAAATATACCGAAAATTGATGTTGCGTTAGAAGATCGTCAAGCGGAATATCAACCTAACATGATTGAAGTCGAAGGTAAGCTCTTCAAACAATTTTTTTGTAATGGACCCTAAAGCTAGTTTAAGCTGCATAAGTCCTAAAGTGGTAAAATTGTGTCAATTACAAGTATACAAAATTAAAATTCCATGGCTAGTCCAACTAGCTACAGGAGCGAAAAGAAGAGCGGTAGCTTAGGTAGAGAATTGCTTAGTGGAGCTAGAAGATCAATCTATAAAGATAAATTTGAATGTTTTTCTCTGGGGTCCTATGATATCTTAATCGAGATGGACTGGTTGGAGGTCCATTTGTCTCTAGTGAATTGTAAAGAAAATACTTTCAGCTTCTTGAATGAGGTAGGAATGAGGTGCAAAGTGCAAGAAATCAGAAGGCTTATGCAGTTAAGACCAATTACTACCTCCCAATTATAGAAATTATAAAAACAATATGTATACAAATGGATTCAATCCGATCATGCAATATTCTAGAGCAAGATACTAAATCCTTCTACAATTAATTTGCGGAAATCAAACACGATCGCACAATCACACCAAGTAAGAGAAAGAAGCATATCAATCGCACAACACAGATATTTTTCTTGGGGAAAGCTTTCTACTCAAAACCCCTCTATATTTATTGTATAATCAACCAAGGAATCATGAAATAATAAAATGCACCCTACTCACAAGAGTCTGTTGCACTCTACCAATTGTCTCACACTAATCCGGACAAAATCAACCAACACTATTCCAATTTCCTGCCTCTACTCATCCTTCCTTGCTTGTGAAATTCTAAGAGAATTAAATCCCTATTATTTAGGAATTTCAGCCTTCCAAAATTGTGCAATACATGTAATATCCCAAAATGGGATCTGCTAGCAAGACATGACTGGAAAACGCATTTTCCAAGAATGGCTACTACAGGATTTGAAACCAAGACTTGGATCCCTTAGATAAATGTATCTAAGACAAAAATCCAAGAGGTGGCTCAAAAGAAATCCCTCTAGGTGGGTTAAGCAGGTCTCCCACACCTAGTTGTCTTCAGAAAATGCCCAATGAAGGGACTGCAAAAAATTCTTGAACAAGAAGTGGAATAACAACGTATTTTACAACCATGAACTCATGAAGATCTGAATAACCAACAAATGTTGTTATACCAGTAAAGAGAGTACAATTCCTTGAGGAAACATCCACTCAAGCAAGGCAATGCAAGCCTCAACAATACATGTACAAGGAAATGAAGAAAGACTACCATCCTCCCAAATTAGATTCATGTCTTTGCACTTCATGGGATTTTGAAATGCAATCTTCTCAAGGATCAGTTTGATCCCATAGGACCCAAATAGGTGGTAGGAAAAAACTTCCCATCATTATGTGTGTGGCTCAAGGAATGTCCAACACAAGCATGAGAGATGTTATCCATCCTAAGACGTCCTCCATCTTCTATCTGCTCCTCCTTGAGTCCATGAAGATTCAAGTGTGAGAAAGGAAGAAAATCCTTGCACTCCCTGATGGGTTGAAGTGCACTTCTAATGAAATCTCTCCATGAGATCTCCCTCTCAACAATAGTCCTCCAAAAACAATGAGGTCTTGGATTTACTGAAAGTAGAAGTTTCTCTTTGAGCTGAGAGGAGCTCATTGAGAAAGGGTCATCTAGAAAGGAGAAAGGTCTTCTCACTTCAAGATGTCTACTATCTTCCATCCTTCTCTTCAAGTCTTCAAACCCCAACCTCAAATGTGACATGCAATCCAACAATGGCTCATGAGGATGATGGTTTATTTCCTTCTTGAATGTTTCAATGTTGCACAGTGCAATGCAACCAAGTTGCTCTAGATCAGCAATGGGATTTGACCCTTGGTCATGTAAAAGAAAATTTCCACAACTCTCAAAAGAATTTGCTGCAACAAAAGATAGTGGAAATATTTTCATACCTTGATGAAATTTGGGAACTTCTTGTAGGGCTGCAAGAGTTCCTTCCTCCAAAGTGTTGGCTGCCCCAACTGTTGATGCATGTGGCTGCTCCTCCATGAGTGTGACAACGTTATTACAAGACTCCTCAAGTGGTGGTGTGAGATTTTCCTCCTTTGTTCTTTCTCCATCAAAGGTTTTGATCAACCTTTGAGTGAACTCTGCAAAAGTTCTCACCCTTGCATGGTTGAAGTGGCTAAACCACCAAACATAGGATCCACCCTCCAAGTGCAGCGCTGAGATTTCAACATCTTCCTCCCCTGCTACAGGTTGTAGTAGGAAAAATGCCTCCAAATTCCTCACCCAAGCTCTTGGTGTAGATGACCCATCAATGGTAGACAACATAAATCTATTGCCTTTGATTTCTCTTCTGTTGCAAGGTCTCTTCTTTTCGTTCAACTGGATGAAATGTGGAAAAGCTAGAGTCTCCTTGAAGGCTCTAGGTTGAGATTTGTACTCAACAAGGTACTTACTTAGAATCAAATGATCCAAGTATCTTTCATGCTTGTCTTTTTCTTCATGAGAATAGGAAGTGCATGGTCCTTCCTCTTCTTTTTCTTCCATTTTCTTGACCTCCTTGGAGAGGTCCCTTCTGGATCTGAAAATTGATGAGAGAAAGCTTATCTTCTTCATCATGTTGATCTTCTTCTGTCTTCTTGGGCTAAGACTCACAAGCTGAGCCGAGAAAGCTGCTTTGATACCACTGTAATATCCCAAAATCGGGCAGCTCAACAAGCATGCACTAAAAACGCATTCCCAGCAACATATGCAATAAAATAGTGAAATGGACTCTTGGATCCTATATATTAGTCATTATACAACCTAAATCCAATAATAGAGCTGAAACAAATCAAACTAGGTGGGTTAAACAAACCTCCCACACTAGTGTAGCTGAAAACGACCAAAAACCCCAAACACTGCAACACAAGGATTTTTTCATAAAAATGATTACACAGTCTAAAGAGGGTTTTAACTCATAAAATAGGAGAACAAGTAGATCTACTCATATATTGATTAATAATGCTGAAGAACAAAGATCTAGTCTCCTTATACAAAATACAAGAGAACCCGGCAAGGGTTTCTTGTCAAAACACTCTGCATACAAATGTGATCTTCAGAAAATTACTGAATAATCACTGCAAAATTAAAGCATAAGAGTGTAGAAGGCTGAAATATGACTAATATGATGTATATCCCTCAAGGGATTCCTCCCATGAAAGATTGGACCTTTCAATCACAAGAAAACACTACAACGGAGCCACTAGACCATCTGTTGAATGCTACCTCCAAAATAATGCATTCCCTAGCTAGAACAATGCTGGGAATGTAGGGTAAATGTGTGGTCTGATACCACAGATATGAAATATGCTTTAGAGCTCTCCAAACAGGTCCCTCAAGTGAAGGAAATCTCCCTCCAATGAGAAACTAGCTTAGAAACTGGGATTCCAATCCCTTCCACTGCTGCACCCAGCTGATACCACTATCCCTTCCAGTGCTTTCTCCCCCATATTTCTTGAGCCTGATATTGTCATATCATTATATTATCATTTTGTATGTTTCAGTGTCTCCATTAGACTACGCTGATATAGCCTTATGTATTTCCTATGTAGCAGTGTTCTCATAATTTCTTGTACATGTCCTATTGAGGCTTTCATAGCCAAGCTTGAGTGATTGATTCCTCAAAGAATTGTACACATATGCTGCTATAATATCAAAGATAAGGCTATTTGTATCTTCATGTCTCAAAGCTCCTAATAATAATGATGTCATTCCATTGTATGTTCATGCATTGTTGCAGTCCCTTCATCGGGCACTTTTTGAGGACATCTAGGTGTGGGAGATCTATTTAACCCACCTAGAGGGATTTCTTTGGAGCCTCCTCTTGGATTTAGGACTTAGACACATTTATATAAGGGATCCATGTCCTGGATTCAAATCCTGTAGCAGAAATTCCTGGAAAATTCATTTTCCATTCATGCCTTGCTAGCAGTTCCCATTTTGGGATATTACAGTGGTATCGAAGCAAGATCTTTGGCTCAGCCTGTGGACTTCAAGCCAAAGTGCTATAAATGAAAGAGTAAGGCCATAATGATGAAGATGATGAGTTTACTCTCATCACTTTTCAGATCCAGTAAGAACCTCTCTGAGGAGGTTGAAAAAGAAGAAGAGAAAAGGAGCAGTGGAACTCCTAGAGAGTTTCAAGAGCAGGAAGAGCCATGCACTTCCTATGATTAGGAGGAAAGACCACTGTTGCAGAGAGCTCCAGGGCAGTGGGACATATCCTTTCCTTTTGAGAGGAAGGACAAATTGTCGGAGGATGGAGGACACTTGGATCACATGGTTCTAAGTGAATACCTTGTTGGGTACAAATCCCAAACTAGAGCCTTCAAGGAGACTCTATATTTTCCTCAGTTCATCCATTTGGGGGAAGAGAGAAGACCTGGTGGCCAAGGAAGAATCAAGGGCAATAGGTTTCTATTGTCTACTTATGATGGGTCATCTGCAGCAAGGGTTTGGGCAAGGAGGCTTGATGCATTCTTCCAACTACATCCAGTGGTAGAGGAGGAGGCTGTAGAGATTTCAACGCTGCACCTAGAGGGTGAAGCAAAGATTTGGTGGTTCAGCCATTTGAGCGATGAAAGAATGGTTACTTTTGTGAATTTACTCAAAGGTTGATTGAAGGCTTTGGTGAAGGAAAATCTGAAGAGAAGAAGCCCTCACCACTAGTGGAGGGGACTTGTACCAGCGCTGTCACAGCTATGGGGGATCAACCCTCAACATCTTCAGTTGCAGGAGCCAAACTATTGGGGGGAGAAGCCCTTACATCCATGCAAGATACTTCCAAAGTTCATCAAGGTATGCCTAACTTTTCATCTCCTATTGTTTCAGCAAATCATATGGAGGATTGTGTACCATTGCACACTGCTCATTTGGGACAGCATGATTGCACTACACTGTGTAACCTTGGTTTGATCAAGTAAGGGCTAAGACATCATCCTAATGGGCCACTGATGGGGGAGCAAGCACCCTTCCACTGATACCACTGTAATATCCCAAAATGGGATCTGCTAGCAAGGCATGACTGGAAAACGCATTTTCCAGGAATGGCTGCTACAGGATTTGAAACCAAGACCTGGATCCCTTATATCAATGTATCTAAGACCAAAATCCAAGAGGTGGCTCAAAAGAAATCCCTCTAGGTGGGTTAAACAGGTCTCCCACACCTATTTGTCTTCAGAAAATGCCCGATGAAGGGACTGCAAACAATTCTTCGACAAGAAGTGGAATAACAACGTTATTTTACAACCATGAACTCATGAAGATCTGAATAGCCAAAAAATGTTGTTATAGCAGTAAAGAGAGTACAATTCCTTGAGGAAACATCCACTCAAGCAAGGCAATGCAAGCCTCAACAATACATGTACAAGGAAATGAAGAAAGACTGCTACATGTGGAAAGCCAGGGCTATTATTGCGCAGTTTATATGAGCCTGCACTGCTACAGAAATAATATCAATACAAAGACATGGAAATGCATGGCTCAAATAAAGTGGGGGAGTAAGGCTCTAACCCCTGAAAGCAATAATATATCAATCCTCAGAAGGATTGGCTGAAATATACAAAATAGCAAAAATGTCGGAGTAGCAGGGCTGAGTAGCAGCTACAACTCTAGAACTATATGGAGATGGCTATAGATGATGCACCATCTGAATAGACCTCCTCCAATGGATCTTCCAAGTGAAAGGTTGATCCTAACACTGAATATCTAACCCTCCAAACAAATACTGCAACCCTCACTGCAGATGCTATATGAAAATAACGCAGTCAATGAGAGGGACTGCGATGTAGGTGATGAAAAATGGTTGGAATGATGCCAAATATTATGGGAATTAGCTCAAATTTCCCTCACTGATCCTCCAAAGGAAAGGAGACTCCATCCTCTGAGAAATAGCTGATGGAGTGGTGTTGTAGAACCTCCACTACAACACCTTACAACACAGAATTATCTTGCTTCAAGAATAATGTTGTAGCTGAAGGAGGATGCTTGGCTTCAAGCCTGAATATGGAGAAAATGAAGAGCAACTCCTTCAAGAGGCCTCTCTTGAAAGGAGAAGGAATTCCTAAACAGGAATGCCTTGTGCTAAGTAGCACTGCAACTCTGCTGAACAACAGAAGAATGCACAAATAGTCTAAGCAGACAAGAAATCAATAATCATATGCATGAGTAACAATGGTTGCCTTGCCCTCCTTTTAAACAATGAGAGCTCCCTCTCCATGGGTCCCACTCTTTAGGGTTTCCTTCATCAAGGAAACTTCCCTCCTCTTTCTTTGTGTTGTCCCACAAGATGCTCTCCACCTCATACTTCTGCATTGTTTGACTTGGTCAAAGTTGACCTAGCCTTCTTGCAAATGTCTCCTTTCACACATGAGGGTCTGAAATCTAGTTCCATCGATGATCCCCTTTCATACTAAGAGGTATTTCATCCATGTTTTTATTATGTGTGGGCCTCCTCACCCAATTATTCAACTCATAAGTGAAATTAGCAAAATTTAATATTCCAATTTATTGAAGGAAAAATTTGGAATATTACAGTCCTGCCCTCCCAAATGTTGCTTCTCCTCAAGCAACTGCAAGGATAGAACTGATCATTTTCTCCCAAGGCATGGAGACTGAAAAGTGTTGGGAAAACATCTTCCCCAAATGGATCCTCCATCCCCAAGCAATCATCCAAACAAAATGAGTCACCTCCCAACATGGCAACTCATGGCAATCTCCTTCCACCTCAAGCTCCGGAAATGAAGGTGGGCTAAAAATCTGAATATGGCAAGCATCATAGCCTACCCCACATTGTCCTTCTCCCCACTCATGATGGGTGTAGAGTATGTGTTGATCCTGGGCTGCAAAAGTATTTCCCTCAAGTGGCAAAATGAAGAACAATCCTCCAAGGATTTCTCCTCCAACATTGAAGAACAAGTTGGCCCAAAACAATTCATCCATGATGAATAGGACATGGTCATCATAAAGTATCCCAGTGAGAAGTTTGCTGCAAGTTTTACATGATGATGCATGATACAAACAATATCTCAAGAGGACACAATGCAGTTTCATCCACTGCAACTTCAGAAAATAGTATGGCAAGTAACCTACAAGAATCATCACATCTACTGATGAATAGTAAATGGCTGAATGTGTCAACAATACATGACCAAATACTTACCCATGGCTATACAATGGATGGCTATCAAACTTATGGCCCACCCCAAAGGAAAAAAAATAGGTGGCTGTGGTGGCCATATCTCCTCCCATGTTCCCATTAGAACATGTAGTGCAAAAAATGTGGGAATTCTCTCCCATCAAGGACACAGCCAACTCATGTGTCAATCTCCCAATCATGCTCTCAACAAGAATAGATACAACATCAACAAATGAAGACATGATCAGTACAAGAATGAAGTAAATACTGATGGCTCCATGTGGTGCTTGAAGATACCAACAGTCTCCTAAGTATGTACAATGCAGTTTTCCAAACCGCTGCTTCAGAAAATTACAAGGCAAGATGTTTCTTGGTACATAGTTAATCATGTATGTCATCATATGGAAAATAGTTGGATATAAAAAATGAACATACATGTAATGAGAAAACATTTTCCCAAGGCCATATAAAATATGGCTGCCTCCATCATATAGCTTGGCCCAACTGAGATCATGGAGCAATGTGAAAAGCTTGCCCTCTTGTGGAGCAATGCACTGAATGGTAATGGTAAGAGCATGCAAATCAATGAATGTAAAAACAAACTCCTTACCATGTTCTGGAAGTAAGATGGTACATGGATCCATGAGTGAGTCCTCCATAGTGTTTTGGCATGCTATGAAGAGGAATGAACCATGTGCTGCAAGAAGATCATCCTTCTCATGCTTGGAAGTCCAAGTCAAGAAGAATATGCCATAGTGATAGATGTCTCTATCCACTACTCTATCATCCTCACCTCCTCCTTGTTCACCAAGTGCATACAATGTGAAGTGATCCTGGGGACACTCCATCCATAAGTCCCTTCTCCAAAGTGACAGTGTTGTGAGCTCATGCAAATAAGCTATGATCAATACAAAGCTCTGTTCTTTGACATGCTCCTTGTCAAAGATTCCTCTAGTAATGCTGCTACAAATATGGAATATCTCCCAAGATAGAAGAGCTTCCAAATTATTCAAAGCCAAGGAGCTCATGCAAAGTGTGAGAGCAAATCTCCTCTTGCTCTCCCGAGAATAAGAAAAGCAACAAAAGATTTTTTTGCCTTCCCATACTTCCATCATACAAATCATGTGATGAAAACATAATGAATGATATGGATATCATATCAACACCATGCATCCATGCTCTTTTCTGCTCAAAGATGCAAGTATCGTGCCACATACCCTTAGAAAGAGGATGATGACCAAACTCTTTCAAGAGTAACCAGCGCAGCCAAGCCTCCTGCTGCCCGGTATCATAAAGTTGCAAGTAGCTCACCAGCTTTTTGCTCTTCATCCACATCCACTCTCCCAATTGTGAATGTCTCCTTCCATCCTTCGTCTTGGCACCTCTCCCATGAGAGCTACCATCCTCCCAAATCATATTCTTGTCTTTGCACTTCATGGGATTTTGAAATGCAATCTTCTCAAGGATCAATTTGATCCCATAGGACCCAAATAGGTGGTAGGAAAAAACTTCCCATCATTATGTGTGTGGCTCAAGGAATGTACAACACAAGCATGAGAGATGTTATCCATCCTAAGATGTCCTCCATCTTCTATTTTCTCCTCCTTGAATCCATGAAGATTCAAGTGTGAGAAAGGAAGAAAATCCTTGCACTCCCTGATGTGTTGAAGTGAACCTCTAATGAAATTTCTCCATGATATCTCCCTCTCAAAATTAGTCCTCCAAAACCAATGAGGTCTTGGATTTACTGAAAGTAGAAGTTTCTCTTTGAGCTGAGAGGAGCTCATTGAGAAAGGGTCATCTAGAAAGAAGAAAGGTCTTCTCACTTCAAGATGTCTACTATCTTCCATCCTTCTCTTGAAGTCTTCAAACCCCAACCTCAAATGTGACATGAAATCCAACAATGGCTCATGAGGATGATGGTTTATTTCCTTCTTGAATGTTTCAATGTTGCACAGCGCAGTGCAACCAAGTTGCTCTAGATTAGCAATGGGATTTGACCCTTGGTCATGTAAAAGAAAATTTCCACAACTCTCAAAAGAATTCACTGCAACAAAAGATAGTGGAAATCATTTCATACCTTGATGAAATTTGGGAACTTCTTGTAGGGTTGCAAGAGTTCCTTCCTCCAAAGTGTTGGCTACCCCAACTGTTGATGCATGTGGCTGCTCCTCCATGAGTGTGACAGTGTTATTACAAGACTCCTCAAGTGGTGGTGTGAGCTTTTCCTCCTTTGTTCTTTCTCCATCAAAGGTTTTGATCAACCTTTGAGTGAACTCTGCAAAAGTTCTCACCCTTGCATGGCTCAAGTGGCTAAACCACCAAACATAGGATCCACCCTCCAAGTGCAGCGCTAAGATTTCAACAGCTTCCTCCCCTACTATAGGATGTAGTAGGAAAAATGCCTCCAACTTCCTCACCCAAGCTCTTATTGTAGATGACCCATCAAAGGTAGACAACAAAAATCTATTGCCTTTGATTTCTCTTATGTTGCAGGGTCCCTTCCTTCAACTGGATGAAATGTGGAAAAGCTAGAGTCTCCTTGAAGGTTGTAGGTTGAGATTTGTACTCAACAAGGTACTTACTTAGAATCAAATGATCCAAGTATCTTTCATGCTTGTCTTTTTCTTCATGAGAATAGGAAGTGCATGGTCCTTCCTCTTCTTTTTCTTCCATTTTCTTGACCTCCTTGGAGGGGTCCCTTCTGGATCTGAAAATTGATGAGAGCAAGCTCATATTATTCATCATCTTGATCTTCTTCTATCTTCTTGGGCTGAGACTCACAGGCTGAGCCAAGAAAGCTTCTTTGATACCACTGTAATATCCCAAAATCAGGGCAGCTCAACAAGCATGCACTAAAAACGCATTCCCAACAACATATGCAATGAAATAGTGAAATGGACCCTTGGATCCTATATATTAGTCATTATACAACCTAAATCCAAGAATAGAGCTAAAAAAAATCAAACTAGGTGGGTTAAACAGACCTCCCACACTAGTGTAGCTGAAAATGACCAAAAACCCCAAACACTACAACACAAGGATTTCTGCATAAAAGTGACTGTGTAGTCTAAAGAGGGTTTTAACTCAGAAAATAGGAGAACAATTAGATCTACTCATATATTGATTAATAATTCTGAAGAACAGAGATCTAGTTTCCTTATACAAAATACAAGAGAACCCGACAAGGGTTTCTTGTCAAAACACTCTGCATACAAATGTGATCTTCAGAAAATTACTGAATAATCATTGCAACACTGAAGCATAAGATTGTAGAAGGCTGAAATATGACTGATTTTATGTAGATCCCTCAAGAGCTTCCTCCCATGAAAGGTTGGACCTTTCAATCACAAGAAAAAACTGCAACGGAGCCACTAGACCATTTGTTGAATGTTGCCTCCAAAATAATGCATTCCCTATCTGGAACAGTGCTGGGAATGTAGGGGAAATGTGTGGTATGATACCATGGATCTGAAATAGGCTCTAGAGCTCTCCAAACAGGTCCCTCAAGTGAAGGAAATCTTCCTCCAATGAGAAACTAGCTTAGAAACCGGGATTCCAATCCCTTCCACTGCTGCACCCAGCTGATACCACTGTCCCTTCCAATGCTTGCTCCCCCATCTTTCTTGAGCCTGATATTGTCATATAATTATATTATCATTTTGTATGTTGTAGTGTCTCCATTATACTGCGCTAATATAGCCTTATGTATTTCCTGTGTAGCAGTGTTCTCATAATTTCTTGCACATGTCCTGTTGAGGCTTTCATAGCCAAGCTTGAGTGATTGATTCCTCAAAGAATTGTACACATTTTCTGCTATAATATCAAAGGGAAGGCTATTTGTATCTTCATGTCTCACAGCTTCTAATAATAACGCTATCATTCCATGTATGTTCATGCATTGTTTCAGTCCCTTCATTGGGCACTTTTTGAGGACATCTAGGTGTGGGAGATCTGTTTAACCCACCTAGAGGGATTTCTTTGGATCCTCCTCTTGGATTTAGGACTTATACACATTGATCTAAAGGATACAGGTCCTGGTTTCAAATCCTGTAGTAGCCATTCCTGGAAAATGCGTTTTCCATTCATGCCTTGCTAGCAATTCCCATTTTGGGATATTACAGTGGTATTGAAGCAAGATCTTTGGCTCAGCCTGTGGACTTCAAGCCAAAGTGCTATAAAGGAAAGAGCAAGGACAAAATGATGAAGAGGATGATTTTACTCTCATCACCTTTTAGATCCAGTAAGAAACTCTCCGAGGAGGTTGAACAAGAAGAAGAGACAAGTAGCAGTGGAACTCCTAGAGAGTTTCAAGAGTAGGAAGAGCCATGCACTTCCTATGATCAGGAGGAAAGACCAGTGTTGCAGAGAGCTCCAGGGTAGTGGGATATATCCTTTCCTTTTGAGAGGAAGGACAAATTTTCGGAGGATGGAGGACACTTGGATCACATGGTTCTAAGTGAATACCTTGTTGGGTACAAATCCCAACCTAGAGCCTTCAAGGAGACTCTATATTTTCCTCAGTTCATCCATTTGGGGGAAGAGAGAATAATCTGTGGCCAAGGAAGAATCAAGGGAAATAGGTTTCTATTGTCTACTTATAATGGCTCATCTGCAGCAAGGGTTCGGGCAAGGAGGCTTGATGCATTCTTCCAACTACATCTAGTGGTAGAGGAGGAGGCTGTAGAGATTTCAGTGCTGCACCTAGAGGGTGAAGCAAAGATTTGGTGGTTCAGCCATTTGAGCCATGAAAGAATGGTTACTTTTGCTGAATTTACTCAAAGGTTGATTGAAGGCTTTGCTGAAGGAAAATCTGAAGAGAAGAAGCCCTCACCACTAGTGGAGGGGACTTGTATTGCGAAAAAATAGCACCCCATCCGCTGCCATACCTTAACCCTTGAGAAAAAAATAGCACCCCATCCGCTGCCATATCTCCAAACTAAGGAAATAGTGAAGGAGCCCCATGTCCTTCATTTAAAACTCTCTTGCAAGATCCTCTTTTCAAGAAGTTATGAGTTTCTCATCACCTGTCAAAATAAGAACATCTAAATAAAGTACAATAATCATATTTTTGCAAATTCGAATGTTGTTCAGCACAAATTCAATTTCTTCTCCATTACAGTGATTTATGGTGCTCTAATACCATGTAGAAAGTATGAAAACAATATGTATAACAATGAATTCAATCCGATCATACAATATTCTAGAGCAAGATATTGAATCCTTCTACAATTAATTTGCGGAAATTAAACATGATTGCACAATCACACCAAGTAAGAGAAAGAAGCAAATCAATCGCACGACACAGAAATTTTTCCTGGGGAAAGCTTGCTCCTCAAAACCCCTATATATTTATTGTATAGCCAACCAAGGAATCATGAAACAATACAATGCACTCTTCTCACAAGAGTTGGTTGCACTCTACAACCTATCTCACACTGATCCAGACAAAATCGACCAAAACTTAGCCAATTTCATGCCTCTACTCAGCCTGCCTTTATTGCGCAATTCTAAGAGAATTAAATCCCTATTATTTATGAATTTCAGCCTTCCAAAATTGCACAGTACATCATGGGCATCCAAATGGTTGTTTTGATTGTGCTCCGCAATCCGTTAAATAATACAACTTATAGTTAACATCCCTTTAACCTCTTTCTCAATTGTGTCTTCATCAGAATTGACATGCATGCAACTATTATAGTAAATCATCAGTCACTTGACATATCACTGCATGTGAATTAAATCTGATTTAATTCACTTGACCTCTCACTAGTGCAACAATCAGTTACAACTAGTTAGACTGACTTTAACTCACTTAATTGAGTTAACTGATTTCTCATGCATTAAAATAATACACTAACTACAACTTGGACTCTAAACAAAAGAGAATCACTCTACATGCCTCACCAATCACCCTCAACTTGAATTTCATGAGCTATCTAAGTCTATCACACTCAGTTAACTATTACAAGTGATTATGAGATAAGATTACAATTTATTGTCCAATTTAATTTAGAAAAAATTAAATTAGACACACATTTCTTGTTGACTTTTCAAGACTAATTAGGAAAATGTATATCGAAGGGCTACCAAATTTACGCGGTGCAGGTGGGATATACTAATGCTAAGGAGAAAGCAGACACACTGGAAAATTTACCAATAGTCCAAGAATGCATATGTATTTCCTGAGGAAATATCATGACTACCACCGAAAAGAGATAGATATTTTACCATTTTGTTAATCCCAAGAGCTTCCCCAGTTTCAAGAGCACCCTATAGGATGAGTATACCGGAATTAGCAAAATTAAAGATTCAATTATAGGCGTTATTAAAATAAAAATCGTATTCGCACCAGTGTATCACCATGGGGATCCTCAATGCTCTTTGTTAAGAATACATATGACAATTTAAGATTATTCATTGATTACCGATAGTTGAACAAATTAACTATTAAAAATAAGTACCGACTGCCAAGAATTGATGACTTGTTTTATCAAGTCAAAGGTGCTACCGTGTTCTCAAAAATTGACTTACGGTCTGGAAATCACCAAATCAGATTAAAATAAAAATACATTTGTAAGATGAGATTTAGTACCTTCTATGGGCATTATGAATTCGTATTTTTTTGTTTGGGCTGAATAATGCTCCGGCTACGTTTATGTGTCTTATGAATGGAATATTTCATCCATACCTAGACAAATTTATGTTAATATTTATTGATGACATTTTCATTTATTCTAAAAGTATGGAGGAACATCAGAAATGGTTACAGATTGTGCTGCAAATCTTGTGAGAGCATTAACTGTACATCAAATACAGTAAATGTGATTTTTACAGTGGACATGGAGAAGATTAAAACTATAATGGAGTGGAATGTCCCTAAAAATGTTGCATACATCCACTCTTTCCTAGGGTTATCTGGTTATTACCATCGTTTTATAGAGGGATTTTCTAGAGTAGCCTATCTTTTAACTTCTCTACAAAAGAAAGGGAAATTTTTCAAGTGGAGCATTGAATGTCAACAAATCTTTGATCAACTAAGACACTTGCTAACTACAACACCATTTTTAAGAATATCAGACCCAGAAAAATAATTGATAGTATGTAATGATGCAGATGGGGTAGGTGGTGTATTGGTGCAAGAAGGCCAATCAGTGGCCTACGAATCATGTGAAGTTAAAAGAGCATGGGCAACATTATTCTTCCTATGATCTGGAACTTAGTGCGACAGTCCATGTTTTGAAAGTTTGGCGGAATTACTTACTGGGGAATAATTGTATTTTAATGACGGATCTCAATATCTTAACCAATTTCTTTAGTCATCCAAACAAAAATACTTGTCAATCAAGATGGATTGTGTTTCTAAGAAAATTTGACTTCGACATTAAATATTTTAAAGGAAAAGAGAATCGCATGGTATATGCTCTAAGGAGGAGGTTGAATTGTATATATGATATTACCTTTCGTCAAGTAAAATTTTATTTTACTAATGAGATTTGGGAAGCAACCATGAAGGATCCTGAATATCATATCTTGTGGCAGCAAGCCAAATAGGAAGATAGCTCTGAGAGGAGGCTAGGCTACTACATTAATAATGAAAGATTGCTGACTTATAGAAGTCCAATTTATGTACCCAATCAACAATATGTTAAGAAATTTATTCTTGATGAATATCATAGAAACCCATAAGTTGTGCATCCAAGGTATCAAAAAATGGTCATAGCCTTAAGGAAGGAATACTTTTGTTTGGGTATGAAAAAAGAGATGGCCTAGTACTTGGTGCAGTGCTTGGAATGCTAGGAGGTGAAGCCAATGCATCAACATCCCATTGGCCTACTCCACCCCCTACTCATCCCTGAATGGAAATTGGAAATAGTGACATTAGACTTTATCATAGGATTACCAAAGATGAATAAAAAAAATTACTCAATAATGGTGGTGGTGGATAAACTAAGTAAAATTTCCCATTTTGTTCTGTTACAGTCAACTTATAAGGTTTTTCAAGTTGCTGATACTTTATGAAATAAATTTTTAGAATTCATGGCATACCTAAAATGGTGATCTCCTATAGGGATGTAAATTTCACCTCCACCTTCTGGGGAGTTATTTTCACTGGTTCGAGCACTCAAGTATAATTTAGTACCTCTTACCACCCTCAAATGGATAGGAAAACTAAACCAGTAAATCAAGTGTTGGAAGACATGCTTCAGATGTATGTGATGCAACAACCCACGAAGTGGGAAGAGTATCTTCTCTCAGTGGAATTCGCATATAAAAATAGTTATCATGCTTCTCTGAAAAGGATCCCATTTGAGGTGTTATATGGCCGGAGGTGCAGGACACCTATTAATTGGAATAAGCCCGAAGATAAGCTAATGTTAGGGCCTGACGTGCTCAAATAAATGGAAGCTAAGTGAAAAAGGTTCGGTATAACTTAAAAGTTGCTCAGGACCGCTAGAAACGTTACGCTGACCAACGAAGATCCTGCCAAGAATTTGAAGTAGAAGAACATGTTTATGTAAGGGTGAATCCCAAAAGAAGTTCCTTGATGTGGAACAATTTCCCTAAGCTAACCCCTCGGTTTTGCGCCCTGTTCCAGATCCTTGCTTGGATTGGTCCAGTGGCTTATCAACTAGCCCTACCCAGTCATATACGCATGCACAATGTGTTTCTCGTATCTCTGTTAAAAAAATACATACATGACCGTAGACATATTATACCATGGTAAAATGTCTAGGTAGCATAGTTAAACTGTATTTACTGCATTAATTCAATTAATGTTAATAATAATAATAATAATACTAGATGATAAATGATTTCAGGTCGAAAAGGGTGGAGAATTTCTAGTCGAACCACTGGGTATACTCGATCACATAGAAACAATATTGTGAAAATAAGTTATCTCCCAGGTCAAGGTGTAATGGAAGCACTTTAGCCCGAAGGAGTTCACCTGGGAGGATGAACATTTTATGCATTAACCATATCCCAACCTATTCCAGAGGCTATAAAACATCGGGGATGATGTTTCCCATGAGGGGGGGAGATGTAATACCTCTCATTAAGTAGGTAAATTTGAATAATTTTGTTTACTTTGTTCTAAAAAAACTTGAACTAGAAATAAATGCATTCAATTAACTATGAATATGGTTGTGAATGTAAAAGTATTGGTAAGTTGTTTATTTAGGAATATATATATATTTATATATATATTGTGCAATAATAAATAATTCAACTACAAATTACAGGAAGGAATGAAAACTGAATTTCATATTCAAGAACGGTTGGAAAAATAGTTAGGGTTGAGGTGGTTGACTGCCCAAATTCTCTCTCTTGGGAGAAAAAACAAATTTCCTAAGGAAAAAGCTAAGAGGGTACATATGACTTGCGAAAATTTGAAAGGAGAGGAGACTGTAATAAAAATAAAAATCTCTGACATGATGTTGTGGAGGGGAATAACACTGTCATATTTCAAGTTCTTGAGTTGGTCAAGACTGTGGAACATTGAAAGCACATTGACTGAAGTTGGTTGGGACTAGGTGGTCTTGGAAAAGAATAATTCAAAGGCTTCTGAGCCTGAAACCACATTGAATATGAAATTGGCTCGAGGGGAATGCCAGTGGTCATTAGGGGAATTTTGAGGTCTAAAATGGGCCTCCTAAGAAAAATGTACAACAAAAATAAACTTTATAACAACCAATAGGATTCAAGATGATGATGTCAACCATGGGGGATGATTTACCATTTTTTAAATAAAAGGGTAAAAATATTAAAAAATAATAAAATAATAAAACTACTTTTTCAACTCGTATTTTCAACTTATCTCCCACAATTTTTACTCAAATTTCGAATGGGAGTACTCATTGGATGCAAAATTTAATTCCTCATCCAAAGAGTACCCATGTTGCATACTTTCAATGAACCCTGGTACATGAAAAATGGGAAATACATAAAAAAACGTGATTACAATCACATTTTTTATGTATTTCTCATTTTTCGTGTAGTAGGACCCATCGAAAGTATGCAACATGGGTACTCGTTGGATGAGGAATTAAATTTCACATCCAACGAGTACTCCCGCTCGAAATTTGAGTAAAAACTTTGGGAGATAAGTTGAAAATATGAGTTGAAAAAGTAGTTTTTTCATTTTTCCCTCTAAAATTTGATAATGTCATCAAATCTTATTTGATTTTTTCCACTATTATTTTATAATTTCCTTAGGAGGCCCATTTTAGACCTCAAAATTCCCCTAATGGTTACTGGTTCTCGTAGGTTTGGAGGAGTGTTCCTATTCTCTAAACTATGTGGTTGAAAAGAGAAAACTAGATACATATTTGAGACGATTTTGTTTCTACCCTAGGGTTATATCTATTCCTAGCTGATATAATGATTCAATTATTACAGGGTTATTGTCTTTCTTCCTAATCTATTCCTATTTTTTTGTTATTTATTTAACAAATGTTATGTGTGTTACCTTGGATATTAGAAATTTTTTGGCTATGTGAACAAATACTTTGTGTTACATCTTATTAGAAAGGCGGACGAGGGTTACAATCTGGGTCGAGTGTGGTGACCGACAACCCAGAATCAGTGCTACAGAACCCTGGTGCTATCGATTAACAAAACAATAAGAATATTGTTGTGTTTAAATTATTAGATACTGGGCAGATAAAAAGAAATAAATACGAGTACACACTCAAGATAACAAGGAAATCGCGTAGAATATACAAGCCAACCGATATCTAGACATCTGTAAAAGAAATTTAATGGAAGAAAATACAATCTAAATATCCACATTTATCAATGATCGAGAGACATCCTCGAACAATATACCCTACCATGAGGAAACCTTTATCATAAATCTTTTTAAATTGAAAATTTGTACATAACTGAGTGAAATGTCCGAGCACATAAGAGACAAAACCATGTGGTTGTGCATGAATTAAAAAAAATGTTGTGTAAAGGGCCTCAGTCGAGCAACATTCTTACAGTTATAAATTCCCTCATGGAGTTATAGACAATAGAAAATAAAATTAACATTCGAGCCTTGGAATGGAAAATTCAACATTTTCAGTGTCAAGAAGCTTTATAATTTACTAACAAAAGGAAAACTAAACCCTAGGAGTACAATCCAACACATTCTGCGAAAGCCATAACATTTTATGTGTAAAATAGGTCATTGAATGGATTGTCACACCTGAAACAAGAGGAGCCACATCCCTTTACTCCCGGAGAAAACACGATAGAAAAGATAACATAATATGGTGTGTGCAGAGCTAGGGTTTATACCTGTAACACAAAAATAAATTAACTGTAAGTTAAACCTAGCCACTAGAAAAAACAAATAAATCATATCTCTATTCCAATCAAAGAAAAATCGTCTATCAAATAGCATAGAAACCCTTTAAGGGAAAATATACCTACAACCTTGTGGGGATTAGAAAGAATGAATACATGAAGATGTTCATGGGATGTGCCTGCATAGCCATGATGATAACTCAAGAATTATATCTAGCATTGTTGGAAGCTAAATGTTCAAAATTGACGGTTGGTTTGACCCTGTACACCTCATCATCGTGCTAAAATTTTGAAGGATTGAGTCAGAAACAAAAGATGAAAGATATCAGAAGGGGTGAGAACTGAAAGCCCTGCAAATAGTTGAGATAGGAAGGGTTTAGAAATCCTACCTGATCGGGGGTGTGCCATGATGCCGATCTCTACCATGGATGGACCTTCTCCAGAGTTACAAAGAGACAACATGTCAGCATAGGATGAAACAACTCACAATGGAACGCCGGAAGGGGGTAAGAAGTTAACCGTAACTATTAGATTTCACCACCGTTGTTCGACCGATCCCTAACTTGTCTGGGCCATGGATATTTTCCCGAATCCGCAAATCAGAGGCAACCTCGAGATGGAGGGAATCCAACCACCTTCCCGAGAGTTCCTCTACTAATAACTATGCTACCACGATGACAGGCAGGATTGGTAAAAGATCAAATATTTATGTTCGCATCATTAATAACATGTATTACCTTTAGGGAGATCACCAAAGTCGTAGGTAGCACATTATTGGTGTCATGAATCAAATGTTGGATCGGTGCTATGCCACCATCAGCTGAATAAAATATGAACATGTATGAAATAATAAGCTCTAACCTAATGTATTACATAAAATAATTCTCCACCATAAATTGTTGTGCTCGAAACTAAGTGTACTTGCTTGAGTTTTATATCTGTTGATTTGAAATTGAATTTGATAAAAGGAAATCTGATTATTTACTATAGATGCATAAGTAGAAAATTTCATGTGCATTTAGTTCCTTTTTACATATGTTGACGCGCTCAGAATTTGATAATTGTGGTAGGAGGAAATTGTTTTGGTTAGATTCTATGGTATGTTATAGGTGGTATCAGAGCCATGTTTGCAACACTGTGACCTGATTGGGAAGAATGACAAATAATAAGTTGTGTTGTGTGATTCACAGGGAAATAATTATGAGAAGAGGTAGTAGTATGGCATTCACAACCATAGCAAGACCTCCTACAATATCTAGTCCAGTACCTGTTGGAGGAACCAACCTAGAATTTTGGATCCAATTGGAGAATGAGTCTCATAATAAAATTGTTTCATTAATGGAGACTGTACAACAACTAAGAACTGAAATGGAAACTCTCAAAGAAGAAAAAATATGTTTAATGAAAGAAAATGAGTGCATTATGAAAATTTTGACAGATAGACAAAACCGTCGGGCTTCAAACCTGAGTACTGATAATAGAAATCGGGAAAAATCGCATAGGATAAGGGAATACAATATGCCGGAAGGGAGTCAAACACAGGAATCCAAGGGAGACCGTGAAACACGAGAGAGAATCTAGTAATACATATAAGAGTGATATGCAAAATAAATTTAAGAAAATGAAGGCTGAATTACAGGGCCCCGAGCTATGATGGTGAAACTGAGGAGACATCGAAATTGTAGTTGGTTAACATGGAAAAATACTTCCAAATTTATTAATATAATGAAAATTTGAAAGCCTGATTAGCCATCTATCAATTTCAAGTAAAATCCAAGCGTGTGGTGGGAGGAGGTTAAGGCGATGCATGGCCTTGATGAACAACTAGTCACTTGGGAAATATTCCAGAAACAATTCAAAGGGAAACGTTTAACCGAACAATTTTATAACGATGAAGAAAAAGAATTCCATGATCTGTGATTAGGATAGTTAACCATGGATGAATATGTAGCAAATTTCACCTCCCTACTATGGCATCTACCATACATACAGGAGGAAACATACAAAGTTCAAATATTTATTAGCAACTTACCTATGCACATGAAGGAATGACTAGAATTTGACAACCCCAAAACTATGGATGATGTTGTAAAAGAAGCTCAAATTTCTACCTACAGATGCAGAAGAAAGATAACAATAAAACCTGGGCAGTTAAAAAGGGGCAGAGAAATATACAAAACAACAAAAATAATAAAGACTCCAATTTCAAGAGTGCCCATAAAGGGTGGCAAGGGAAAACTGGAGAGAAGGATCAACAGAAAGCCCGACTACAGAATGAATCTAAAACGGTAGAACAAACCCCCAAACCTGAAGGAAGCCAACTCCAAAAACCACCCCTACAATTTTGGGGTTGTGGAGGACCACATTATGTGAATAACTTCCTCTATCGTGGGAGGCTCGAACCAATATCTAACATTCAAGAAGTTTCAACAGTGGGCGAAGTGGAAAAAATTATACCCAAAATTAATGTTGCATTAGAAGATCATCAGACCGAATATCACCCCAGCATGATTGAAGTTGAATGTAAGCTCTTCAAACATAATGTTTCTATTTTAATAGATCTTAGAGCCAATTTAAGTTACATAAGTCCTAAAGTGGTAGAATTGTGTCAATCACAAGTTTACAAATTTAAAATTCCATGGCTAGTCCAACTTGCTACATGAGAAAAAAGACGAGTGGTAGCTAAGGTAGAGAATTTCTTGGTGGAGCTAGTAGATCAACCTATAAAGGTAAATTTGAATGTTTTTCCCTTGGGGTCCTATCATATATTAATCGGGATGGACCAGTTGGAGGCCCATTGGACTCTTGTGAGTTTTAAAGAAAATATTTCCAACTTCTTAAATGAGGCAGGAATGAGGTGCGAAGTGCAAGGAATCAGGAGGCATGTATAGTTAAGACCAAATACAGCCTCCCCATTAGGGAAATTTATATGGAAGGGTTGCCAAATATATGCAATGTAGGTAGGATATGGTGATGCTAAGGAGAAAGCAGAGACATTGGAAAATTTACCATTAGTCCAAGATTTTGCAGATGTATTTACTGAGGAAATACCAGGACTAAAACCGAAAAGAGACATAGATTTTACCATTTAGTTAATCCCAAGAGTTTTCCAGGTGTCAAGAACACCCTATAGGATGATTATACCTAAATTAACAGAATTAAAGATTCAATTATAGGAGTTATTGGAAAAAAATATTATATTCACCTCAACGTATCACCATGGGGAGCCCCAATGCTCTTTGTTAAGAAAACGAATGACATTTTAAGATTATGCAGTGATTACTGAAAATTGAACAAATTAACTGTTAAAAATAAGTACCAATTTCCAAGAATTAATGACCGTGTTCTCAAAAATTGACTTACGGTCTGGATATCATCAAATAAGAATAAAAGAAGAATACATTTGTAAGGCGACATTTGGTACCTACTATGGGAATTATGAATTCGTAGCTTTGTCGTTTGGGCTGACTAATTCTCTGGCTACATTTATGTGTCTTATGAATGGGATATTTCATCGGTACCTAGAAAAAATTGTGCTTATTTTTATTGATGACATTTTGGTTTATTCTAAAAATATGGAGGAACATCAGAAACACTTACAGATTGTGCTGCAAACCTTGTGAGAGGATCAAATATATGCCAAATATAGTAAATTTTATTTTTACAAGGAAAATATATAATATCTAGGACATGTTATTACACAAGAAGATATAACAATGGGCCTAGAGAAGATTAAAACTATAATGGAGCGTCATGACCCTAAAAATGTTGCAAACATCCGCTCTTTCTTGGGGTTAGCTGGTTATTACCGTCATTTTATAGAGGGTTTTTCTAGAGTAGCCTATCCTTTAACTTCCCTACAAAATAAAGGGAATGTTTTTAAGTGGACCATTGAACGTCAGTAGAGCTTTGCTCAACTAAGATACTTTCTAACTACTGCACCAGTTTTAAGAATATTAGACCCAAACAAAGAATTCATAGTCTGTAATGATGCATGTCAAGCTAGGGTAGGAGGTGTATTCATGCAATAAGGTTGAGTAGGGGCATACGAACCGCGCAAGTTAAAAGAGCATGAGTAGTTCTCCTCTACCTATGATCGGGAACTTACTGAGGTAGTCCATGCTTTGAAAGTTTGGCATAATTACTTACTGGGAAATAAGTTTATTTTAATGATAGATCACAATAGCTTCACCAATTTCTTTAGTTAGTCAACCCTAAATGCCCATCAAGAAATATGGACCATGTTTCTAAGCGAAGTTGGATTCAACATTAAATATTTAAAACGAAAAGAGAATTGTGTCACAGATGCTCTAAGGAGGAGGTTGAATTGGATATATGAAATTACCTTTAGTCAAGTAAAATTTGATTTTACTAATTAGATTCAGGAAGTTGCCATGAAGGATCTTGAATATAATTTCTTGTGGTAGCAAGCCAAATAAGAAGATAGCTTTGAGAGGAGGCTAGGCTGTGACATTAATAATGAAATCTTGTTGACCTACAAAATTCAAATTTATGTACCCAATCATGAATTTGTTAAGCGATTTATTCTTGGTGAATATTATAGAAACCCATATGTTGCGCATCTACGGTATCAAAAAATGATCATAATCTTAAAAAAGGAGTACTTCTCGTCAGGTATGAAAAAAGAGATAGCCCGGTACTTGTCATAGTGCTTGGAATGCCAACAGGGGAAGGAATAACATCAACATCTTGCCGACCTACTCTCCCCCCTACACATCCATGAATGGAAATGGGAAATACTGACATCATACTTTATCATGGGATTGCCAAAGACGAAGAAACAAAATGACTCGATCATGGTTGTGGTGGATAAACTAAGTAAAACTTCCCTTTTTATTTTGGTAGAGTGTTGTGCAAGTTGCTGATATTTTTATGAAAGAAATTTTCAGACTTCATGGAATACCTAAAATTGTGATTTCAGATAGGGATGTAAACTTCACCTCTGCCTTCTACAGTGATATTTTCACTTGTTTGGGAACTCAAGTACAATTTAATACAACTTACCACCCTCAAACGAACAGGAAAATTGAACGAGTAAATCAAGTGTTGGAAGACATGTGTAGGATGTATGTGATGTAGCAACCCACAAAGTGGGAAGAGTATCTTCACTTAGTGGAATTCACGTATAACAATAGTTATCACGCTTCTTTGAAGATGAGCCCATTTGAGGTGTTATATGGCACGAGGTGTAGGACACCTATTAATTGGAACAAACTTGAAGATAAGATAATGTTAGGGCATGACATGCTCAAAGAAATGCAAGTTACAATGAAAAAGGTTCATTCTAACTTAAAATTTTCTCAAGACCGCCAGAAAAGTTATGCTGACCAACGAAGATCCTACCGAGAATTTTAAGTAGGAGAACATGTCTATGTATGGGTGAATCCCAAAATAAGTACCTTGAGGTGGAATTGTTTCCCTTAGTTATCCCCTCGATTTTGCGGCCTGTTCCAAATCCTTGCTTGGATTGGTCCAGTGGCCTATCAACTAGCCCTACCCAGTCATATATGCGTGAAAAATGTGTTTCATGTATCTTTGTTAAAAAAATACATGCATGACCCTAAACATATTATACATTGGCAAGATGTGCAGGTAGCATAGGTAAACTATATTTACTGCATTACTTCAATTAATGTTATTAAAAAAAAATTAATAATGAATAATGAATGGTTTCAGGTTGAACTGGTCCAGGAATGTATGGTCAAACCATGGGGTATACTTGATCAAAGAGAAACGGTGTTGGGGAAACAAGTCAACCCCCAGGTTAATTTGTAGTGGAGGCAATTTAGCCTAGAGGAGGCCACTTGGTAGGATGAAAATTTTATGCAGGAGGCATATCCCATCCTATTCCGGAGGCTAGAAAGCATTGGGATGACTTTTCCCTAGAGGGCGGGAGGGGGAGATGTAATACCTCTCAGTGACTAGGTAACCTTGAACTAATTTTGTTTACTTTGATATACAAAATCTGGAATAAGAAATAAATACATTAAATGAATTTTGAATGTGGTTGCAGATGTAAAAGTATTGGTAAGTTCTTTCATTATACATATATATATATATATATATATATATATATATATATATATATATATATATATATATATATATATTGCAATAATAAATAAGTCAACTACAAATTATGGGAAGGAATGAAAAGTGAATTTCATATTCAAGAACAATTGGAAAAATAGTTATGGGTTGAGGCGATTTCCTACCCAACTTCTCTCTTGGGAGACAAAAACAAAACTCCTGAGGAAAAAGCCAATCGGGTACAGAGGACCTGCGACAATCTAAAAGGAGACGAGACTGTGATAAAAATAAAAACCTCTGACAGGATGTTGTAGAGGGGCAGAACACTACCAGATTTCAAGTTCTCAAGCTGGTGTAGCCTGTGGAACATTAAAAGCACTTTGAATGAAGCTGGTAGGGACCAAGTGGTCTTGGGAAAGACTTATTCAAAGGCTTCTAAGCTTGAAACCGCATTGAATATGAAGTTGGCTTGGGGGGAGTGCTAGTGGTGTTACTAGTTCTTGTAGGTTGGGAGGAACATTCCTACTCCCAGAAATTTGTGGTTGACAAGAAAAAACCAGATAAGTATTTGAGATTATTATGTTTTTATCCTAGAGTTATATATGTTCTAGCTGATACAATTATCTAATTACAAGGTTATTGTCTTTCTTCTTAATCTATTCCTTTTTTTTTGTTATTTATTTAACAAATGTTATGTGTGGTACCTTGAGTATTAGAATTTGTTTGAATATGCGAACAGATACTTTGTGTTACAATGTCTTGTTAGAAAGGGGGATGAGGGTTAGACTCTGAGTCGAGTCGGGTGACCTACAGCCTAGAATCAATCCCACAAATCCATGGTGCTATAGGTTAACAAAACAATAACAATATTGTTGTGTTAAAATTATGAGAGACGGAGCACATAACACGAAATATAGATGACTATGCACTGAACCTAACAAGGAAATCCCGTAGAGAAACCAGACAACCGATATATAAACATATGTAAAATAAATTTTACCGAAGAAAATACAATCTAAATATCCACATTTATCAATGAGAGAGAGACGTCGTCGAACAATAAACCCTGCCATGAGGAAAACTTTGTCATAAAGTTTTTTAAACTGATAAACTGTACATAACAGAGTGAAATGTCCGACCACATAAGAGACAATACCATTTGACTGTGCATGAATTAAAAAATAATGTGTAAAAGGGAAACCGCTTAAGGGAAAATATCTTTGCAGCCTTCTGTAGAGTACAAAGAATGACTACTTGAATATGGTCATGGGTTGTGCCTTCATATCCACGATGAAAACCCTGGAATTAGATTCGATGTTGTTGGAATATAAATAAAAGATTTATGTTCACATCCTTAATAATATGTATTACCTTTAGGGATAAGGTCTTATTGGCGTCATGAATCAAATGTTGGATGGGTGCTATGCCACCCTCACCCGAATAAAATATGAACATGTATGAAATAATAAGCTCTAACCCACTATATTACATATAATGATTCTCTGCCACAAATTGTTGTGCTGGAAACTAAACCTACATGCTTGAGTTTTGTATCCGATGATTTGAAATTGACTTTTATAAAAGGAAATTTGAGTATTTACTAGAGATACATAAGTGAAAAATGCATGTGCATTTAGTTCTTTTTACATATGTTGTCACGCTTAGAGTTTCATAATTGTGGTGGGACGAAATTGTTTTGGTTAGATTCTATGGTATGTTACACTATGGGTGTAATTTTATTTTATTTTATTTTATTTTTAAATTTTATATTTTGTTGGTTTTCTTTTTTATCATTTTTACTTGAAATTTGATTAAAAGTAATTGGAATTATAAATTTGAGTTATTAAACATGTCTCTTAATAATTCTAAGACACAAAATCTATTTATGTATTAAAAATATAATTTTAAAAATTATAAATTCACAAAAAATTTATAATAAAATTTAAGTAGAAAAAACTAAAAATTGAAAACTACACTTTTTTTTCAAGGAATAAAAAGCATTATATTATATATAATATAACTAGTACATACAGTTAACATCATCAGAATGATCGGCATAATTGGACCAAGATACATTAAACCATTACCTCATGAACTTATCTAAAACTATAAAATTAGTTTTCAGCATACAGTATGTTTGGAGCATATAGGGTTCTTATATGCTGAAAACCCTAGACTTCCAAAGCATCCATAATGCCATTCAGTTTCCAACCAAGTCCTATATGGAATCGTGAGAATAATGTCAATATTGACCATGTAAACTTACAGTCAAGCAAAATATGGGCAACCGATTCCCCCTGTTCGTGGCACCAACCCGGACCACAAAAACCCCTTCGCATAAGGTTATCACAGGTCAGGATATGACCTTTCCATGGCAACCAAATAAATAAAAGAATCTTGTGAGGTATTTTCCACCGCTAGAACATCCTGAAAGGTGAAGGGGAATCATCAGTAGTTAGTAAAATAATCCTATATATCTCTTTAACTATCAGCCCATCCCCCCTCATAGTCTCGTTCCATACTAGTTTGTCACCCTCCTGATTATAATACAACCCCCCATCTTTTAGGGTGTTGATAAACATTTTCTAGTTGTGTGAGTCCTCCTCCGGTAGGCCAATATGTGAGTGTTGGAACAGGGTCTCCACAAGCTGCGAAACTGGTCCATTTTGAATATTTTTTATTAGATTTAGTCTAGCGGAAGGGTTTTGGGGTGGGTCAAAGCCCCAAAAGCATTGTAATGGGTAAAAGGGTAAACTAGGGGCCCAGAAACCACGGTTTGCAGACCATAGGAAAGTCTAGACTAGATTGCTATAAATAGAGAGAAATTTTGTATTGTAAAGGATATGAATGATAAGCTATTGATGCGAATTGTGGTTTAAGCTATCTGTTTGGGTTTTGGGGAAAGGACTCCTGCTGGTTGTGTTCGCGGAGATCCAAGTCCAGCTATGTTCGGACCCTGCTGCTATGTGCGCAGGTTGGGAAAAGAATTGTAAGGAAGGATTGATGAGTGAATGAATAAGAAAGATTGATAGAGAACTGAATCTGTGAGTACTCTTGTGTGAATTGTTGGTAATTATTGCACTGTGTATTTTCTGTGTTTAAGCTGCGAATATCTGTGTAAGTGTGTTTTCGATATCTGGATTGGTTATGTTCTGTTATGTTCTGTTTATGTAATGCTATGTTACTATCATAAAGGCATATAATTATAGATCTAGCGCACGTGGATGCGAATCGAGACCTAAGTGACCCGACGCAAAACAAGGTAATCTGGGAATTACAGGGTCTAACACAGATCTGCTTGCATTACATATCATTTCTCAGGGTGCAAAAACCTAGTTCCAGCACCCACCCATACTACTTCAGGGGAGACTTTGACCTGCGAAAGTGGGTCACTGTTGAAAGGGCCAGTAGTATAGGGGTTTGTTGGTAAACCTTGCACACCGAACCTGGGTCAGGACCCCTCGAGCCAACAAATGGTTTCGTTGCCGGGACTTGGAGAATCTTGAGAAAGGGATCAGGTAATGACAAGAGAATATTGGAAGTCTGAGAGAAAGGAAATCGAAGATTGGTTTGAAAAGTAGATCCAGGAATTTGCGGTAAAAGAAAATCGCAGCGAAAGTTTAATGGCAAAAAGGTGGAAAAATAGGTACATTCTTATAGAAAGCTACGAAATATTCTTTGTGACATTTGCGATCGAGCTTCAAGAGTGGTTGGCCAGACTCGTAGAGTTCCAAAAGTGCTGGAAGGACGAGCGAGTCACTCAGTGAACCCCAACACTGATTCAGCAGCTGGAAAGGACTAATAATACTATCACACGCACGGTCGATCACTGAGTGGACAGTGTGCTAGGAGGGTTTGTGACAGAATTTTCCATCGATCAGTTTGTCTCATACTCTGAGGCCGAACGACGATTCTTTAAAGGGTTCCGAGGAAATTTTTTGAGGACATTACCGTTGCTAATTAAGATATTACTATGTGAAAAGAGCATTATGTGTAGTCACACCGACTAAATGACCCCGGATCTAGATGGAAGTGTGACGTGCAGTGGTAAATACTATCGGACCAACCTTGACGGGGGGAGATCCACCTATAATCCATCGCAAGAACCAGCTACGCAAGATCCCCTGGCTACATCGCCACCTAGGCAGCACAAAGGTAAGAACTCTCTCGTACCACCAACCCCGCCGAGCAACGATATAGCTGCGCACCTAAGATTACCTACTTTCAAAGGGGTAGGGGATGAAGATATGGACTGCTTTTGGTTCGTTGCAGACTCCGTCTAGACTGCGCAGAATGTGGCAATCGATACGATAAAGCGGGCGCAACTGTCCCTAACATTTGAGGATAGGGCACTGGACTAGTATATGAGATACATTGCCCAGAATGGGGGTGCATCTATTCAAGATATCAAAGACACTCTGAAACAACAGTTCCAAAAGCCGAAGTCTTATTCTCAGCTGGTAGCAGAAGTAAATGACTTCAAACAAGGTGCGTCTGAGTCGGTATGGGAGGTCGACCAGTGATTGAAGAGAGAAATTAGGGAAGGAGGATTCTAGTATGACGATAGGCAACACATAGAGTGATTCATCACTATGTTGTTACCTCACTTGCACACGCCAATGAGTCACCAAACCTTTAAATCACAAGAGAAAGCTGTGGAAGTCGCTATGAAACTAGAAGATGCACCCAGAGAGGATACGTCGGTAGGGGTATAGCAAATCCAGGAACAACTTGGGGCTATGCATATGGAAATACAGAACCTACGAAAGGAGCGAGGAAAGGATGGCTGCACAGATCTATGGTGCATACAATGTCGAGTATCTGGCCACACGAAGGATCGATGTCCTCTACTAGCAGATTACATGCAGGTAGGAGGACCTAGTCCGATACACCCATGATCAAGTGGGGAACCCATCCTGTCACGACTAGGATCGAGCGGACCTGCGCTGTGGTGTGACGATTGTCGTGTAGCAGGACTGCATGATACGAACCATTGCCCTTGGTTAGGTGCATATGTCTCAAAACTGAAGAAACAATGGTGCAGGTTTTGTCGGTCAGTGGGACATGATGAGCAGAATTGTCGTACTTATGACTTGATGATAGATCGTGGAAACTTGTATAGGGTACAATCTGACCCTGCATCGCCAAGAGGGTCTGTGCACATCGGAGGATATCGAGCCCGGGGTAGAGGAGGTCAGGGAGGGAGTGTAGGACGAGGACATGGGCAGCTAATCTGTTATAACTATGGAGAGATGGGACACTTTGCCCGAGAATGCCCAAATCCCACCAGGCCATCGTGCAAGTATTGTCGGCAGTTGGACCATGTGGTAGAGGATTGCCCAATTTTAATAGCCAAGATGCAGGAAAAACAGCCCACCCCTACGGAGAATGTGCAACGAGTTAAAACTGAACTAAGGAATGTAGATCCAAGTGTAAAAGTCATGACACGTAGCAGGATGGTCACCCAGGGAGCAAAGGAGGAGCTTGCCCCTTGGCAAGGAGTGAGCTTTGAAGGACAAGAACCACTGGCAGCCCCCGCGCAGCTGCCGGCGCACCTCAAGATAGGGGAAGGGTTGAGCCCTTCCTGCAGGCATGTCTGAAGCTGCTACGAAATCCGCAAGCCATAGAGAACCTCCAAGCATTAATGAATTCCTGCGCAGCTCGGCCCAGTTTGATTCCTGAGACCAAGGATGTACACAAAATGTACAGCTATAAGAAACACACCGGAAAATAAATGCGGTTGACTGCGCAGATTGGTGACTATGAGATGGATCAGGTTATCTTAGATCTTGGATCGGATGCAAATGTATTACCAAAACAAACATGGCAACGAATGGGAGAACCTAAATTAGAATGGTCCACCATCCAACTGCGAATGACAAATCAACAAAAGATCATTCCTCTGGGTAGGCTACCAAAAGTCATGGTTGATATCGCAGGAGTAAAGGTCCTAGCTGACTTCAAAGTAATAGAAATTGTGGAAGATGCAGATCCCTACCCTGCACTCCTAGGATTGGACTAGGCTATAGACATGGGCGGTGTCATCAATCTCAAAAAGCGCAGCATGGTGTTTGAGAACAATGGTACGCGCATAATAGTACCACTAGACTCAGCAGAAGGTGCACAGTATACCGAGCCAGCCTCCAAGGAGGAGGAAATTGATCACATCTACAAATTGACTGCGTAGGACGAAGATCGGGTTAACCCCACATATGAAGGATTACTCTACTGGGAAAATGACAGTGAGTGTTTCTCCGACTCTGATGAGGAACTGGAAAATTGGCAAGGATGATTGCACGAGGTGTCAACGCTGCGATGTCTTCGGACCACCAGGAATTTCCGCCGCATCTCTACCAAGGTAAGAGCCCTACCCTACCATGATAACGCAGGTAATACCATGACGTTGGTTGAAACCAAGACTCCCAAGGAACGCAGGCTAGGGGCACTGCCACTACCCTTGGGTGAAGCACATACGCATTGGTGGGGTACGCAAGAGAAGTACCAGAGTAGGATGATCCTGCGCTTAAGGACCTCAGCTGACAGACGGGCTCTGAGGTTGATAGACCCATGCGGATACTTGCTAACATACGACACTCAGAGGTGTGATAGGTCCCCACTCGAACAGGCTCCCCTGGTTATCAATGACCTAGGTTTGCATTCGACTACGGAGGTACGCAAACCCACGCGCATCGGGGAGAATTGGAAAACAATTCAAATGATGGATGGCACGCAGACGCTTGACGTAGCCCTACCATGCAGGACCGTCCCGTCCAAGGGAGAAGCACTCCGATCGAGAAGTTTGGTGGCCAAGTTACTAATCTGGTACCTGAACCGTGTTACGCAACACCTGGCGCCAGCCCTAATTCGAGGTACGCAAACAACACGTAGGCGTCATCCGAGGTTTGCCGACTCGTGGGAGAGTCCTCAGGTATGGCTAACCACCGTCAACCTGCCCCCCGTTGATAGGAAAGGCACCTTCCAGTTATACAAAAGGGGTCGCAGACCATCAATGCGGCCATTTATGGTAAGCCGGATTCGAACGAATGATGGTAAGTTTCGTGTACGGGCTACTCCGCCATTAAATAGCTCCAGACAATGTGCAAATAGCAGGGTAACTTCGCAATAGGTTGTATATTGTCTCTACACCATGCCCCTGATATCTGACGACTGGTTTACAGGGATCATTGCCATTTCCTAGGACGCAGGTCTTTCTGTTGCTATGGTGGATCCTAACCTACCGAATGTTTCGGTCTTTGGCTGTTCAGCACCCACAGACATCATATTGAGAGGGCATGGGAATGCTGAGTTAGATCAAATGCTTGGGCGTTGGCCTTATGCAGAGGGAATTGCTTGTGAACCACGAACGAAGATGCACCATGGCTGCGCGATAGGAGGTCCTGACCTTCGCACCTTAGGTATGACCGCGGGACCCAGCTGGATGGCCTCGGAGGATACAGCAGAAGAAGGTACACTATCCCCCACCAGCAGTGTCACAATCAAATCAAGACTAATTATGTGCCAGGAAGGAACAATGAGGTATAGGGATATGTTGCGACTCCTCCGCAATTCCAGCGTATCGACCAGCAGAAGCCACGTCTGTTCGCTACCCCGCGCCGTCCTAGCTAACGATCATGCTCCAACCGCTACAATCATCCAAATTGATTTGGTGTAGCTATCCTGCGCGGCACTACAAGGATTATACACTGAGGTGTTGCAATAGGTCCGTCACCGAGACCGGACTACGCGACAACAGGGTGAAATACCTCTGGCAGTACGAGCATAGCGGGTTGCATTGGTCACAAACGCAACCAATATTATTCAGGAGCAGCTTACTCGGGGCGTGCAGTTGGTCGAAGCAGCTACGCAACTCTGGACAACAGTCCAGCACCATTATTTGCTTCAGCATATCCAGAAGGAATTACGGCAGGCGGAAGCTACTCTTGATCAGGTCAGAGCTTCCTCACCCTCCAACGTCTTCGCGCAACGTCTAGCCGTCATGGACACAATTGAGAACCTTTGCCGCACCAAGCATGTCGTCCGAAAATGGTTGAAATCTTAGGCCGACACCACACTCCAACTCTCCCAGGATACTCAGTCCGCCATTGCGCGCCTCCACCGGCTGTTAGAATGGGTTACCACAGTGCCAGACAGCCCTGCCTCCCTGACACTTGTCAACATTGCACAGTGAGCTGCTGCCTAGAGTCAGGGAGTGTTCCCTCTGCTCGTCTGCGCCCTTGATACCTTCCGTGCCCAGATCGAAGCCCCACCACTGCAGTGACTCGGGACGAGTCACAAGATTGTGTTGGGGGACTGTTGGAACAGGGTCTCCTTCAAGCTGCGAAACTGGTCCATTTTGAATATTTTTTATTAGATTTAGTCTAGCAGAGGGGTTTTGGGGTGGGTCAAAGCCCCAAAAGCATTGTAATGGGTAAAAGGGTAAACCAGGGGTCTGAAAACCACGGTTTCCGGACCATAGGAAAGTCTAGGGTAGATTTCTATAAATAGAGGGACATTTTGTATTGTAAAGGATATGAATGATAAGCTATTGATGCGAATTGTGGTTTAAGCTATCTGTTTGGGTTTTGGGGAAAGGACTCCTGCTGGTTGTGTGCGCGGAGATCCAAGTCCAGCTGTGTGCGAACCCTGCTGCTGTGTGCGCAGGTTGGAAATGGAATTTTAAGGAAGGATTGATGAATGAATGAATAAGAAAGATTGATAGAGAACTGACTCTGTGAGTACTCTTGTGCGAATTGTTGGTAATTGTTGCACTGTGTATTTTATGTGTTTAAGCTGCGAATATTTTTGTAAGTGTGTTTTCGATATCTGGATTGGTTCTGTTCTATTCTGTTTTGTTTATGTAATGTTGTGTTACTATCATAAAGGCATATAATTATAGATCTAGCGCACGTGGATGCGAATCGAGACCTAAGTGACCCGACGCAAAGCAAGGTAATCTGGGAATTACAGGGTCTAACGCAGCGCTGCTTGCATTACCTATCCTTTCTCAGGGTGCGGAAACCTGGTTCCAGCACCCACCCATACTACTTCGGGTGAGACTTTGACCTGCGAAAGCGGGTCACTGCCGAAAGGGCCAGTAGTATAGGGGTTTGTTGGCAAACCTTGCACACCAAACCTGGGTCAAGACCCCTCGAGCCAACAGTGAGGCAGTTTTCCATCTTGGGATCCCATGTTGCCAGCATAAGATCACCTGTGACAAATGAAAAATGCCCCTGTGTGAGAGCCAATGTATTATTCTGTCATCCAAATGTTGTTGTAATTTGATGCCCAGAATGCGGTCACAACCCAAGAATATGTCTAGACCATTACCAAATTGCCAAACCAGTCTACCCTTAAACAATTCCATAACCTTCTTTGAAACTCTTCCATATGCAAGATTTTGATTTTGTCGGTATGACAATCCCACTGTAAATCTACATCATCGGGTTCCTATGCAGGTATTTTTTATAAATGATCATAGTCCATATTCCTTTAGAATTTATTTCTCTCCATAATGATTTAATCAGTAGAGCATTTGCAAATGTACGGACATTAAGAAGACCCCAGCTGCCCAGTTCTTTTGGAGTTGATATAGTATTTAGTTTCCATAGGTGGATCTTCTTGTGTGAGGCCTCCCCAGACCATAAAAAATTTACAATGATCGCATTGATTCGGTCCACCGTGTGGACATGAAAGAAAAAAAGGTGCCCCCAATAAACAATAAATTGAATTAGTACAGCTTAAATGAGGATATACCTTCCACCCATAGATAGCCACCTGTGTGACCATTTGAAAATCTGATCCTTGAATTTGTCCACCAACCACATCCAATCCTCCTCGTATCCACATGCTTTCAACTTGAAGCCCAGATAAGTGAATCCCTCCGCTAGGTTTCTGGTTTGAACCCCCAAGAAGTCTGCAATGAAAGATATTTCATTCATCCCACCCGATGCATAAATCAATAGAGATTTCCCTTTGTTGATGTTCAGTCTTGTTGTTGCATCGAACCTCTAAAGGATGAAGTGTATATAAAACCATTGGTTCCTAAGAAGGCTGCCAAATACAAGTAAGTCGTCTACAAATAATGAATTACAAATAAAGACAATAGGGGAAAATGATAAACCCTTAAAGTAACCAGCTTGATTCACCATTGAAAGGAGACAACTGAATCCATTCATGACCAAAATGAAGATCAAAGGTGATAATGTGCATCATTGTCGAATACCCTGACCAGCTTTGAAAAAAATGAGTGAGTGATCCATTGATGATAATAGCATAACTGACCGATTAGATGCATGTCATATTCCATCGTAAGTTCCTCATAGACAAATCCAACTGATACAAAATTAACTTGATATATGACCAATCCACCGTATCGTAAGCTTTGTATAGGTCAACCTTTAAAATCAGAGCTTCGAGTTTTTGTGCGTGGATCGAGTGAATAACCTCTTGAGTCGATGCCACCGCATCGTGGATGGAGTGCCCTGTCAAGAAACCATGATGTGCCAAAGAAACATATCCAGACAAAAAGCCCTCAAGTCTTTGTGCAAAGATTTTAGAGGTGAGCGTATATACAGTGTTACATAGGGCAATCAACCGAAAGTCCGAAAAGGTTCTAGGATCCGAGGATTTCAGAATCAAATCAATGAATGTAGAGTTCATGTTTCCAGGTACATGTCCTGTGGATCTGATCAGTGCAGTGATAGACAACAAATCCTCAGCCAACAATTCCAAAAAATGAATGAAAAATTCGGCTGGCCACCCATCAGGACCAGGGCTCTTATCATGAGCAAAGGATTTGAGGGTCTCCTCAATCTCAGTCAAAGTTATGCTCCTTCTCATGATCTCGTTTGCAGCACCATCAAACAAAGTTGGCATCTGTTCCAGCACCCATTCCTGGTAGCGATAATCAATGTCCTCTTCCGCTTTGTAAAAAGCAGAAAAGTGATTTAATGCTACCCCCTGAATGTCCGTTGTAGAAAAAATCTTAGACCCATTCTCTTGTTCCAGATACCGGATAGTGTTTGTGTTCTGCCTACCATTTGCAATATTATGGAAAAAAATTGTATTAAGATCACCCTCCTTGAGCCATTGAACCCGACTTTTCAGTTCCATGTTGTTTCTTGTATCTTCAAAATCTCCACCTTTCTTGATTCCAAAATCTGCAGCTTGGAATAATCATAGTGATCCGGTGATACACATGTCATCCCTTTTATAATATGTTCAATCTCAGCATATTTATCATTAAGCTTCTTTCTCGGTGCTTTCTTTTTCCCCTTTTCCCACATTTTAGTTTTCAGCTTAAGCTCCTGTAACTTTGTTGAGAATTGTCTTCATCCTGTTCGGCCATCATGTTTCTGCTCCCAGAACTTAGTCACTGAGTTATTGTAGCCAGGGTCCTCAAGCCATACCCTATTGAACTTAAATGGTGCGCCTTTTTCTACCGCCTCCTTCCTCCATGATAAAACGATCACCATGTTATCCGAAATGGTGTCCGCCATTACTTTTGATCTAACATTCCCCAAATCCTCAATCAGATCCTCGCATACCATCGCCCCGTCCAACCTTTTCCAGACAAAATCTTTGCCCTCCCTCCTATTGGTCCAAGTCGGGGATAATGGAACTGGACAAATGTCCACGAGATGGAATCCTCTGAATATGCACCCTATATGGTCGGCCAATGGGCTCTATTACCCCATGAATCTTCCACCAATAAAATAGCATTGAAATCACCAATAACAATCAGGTTAGCTAATCCCAATATTCCAGATAATTCAATCCTATCACAGAATGTCGATCAATGTCAACATGGAGCATATAAGTTAATTATGTGAACGGCCTTTGCACTTCCTCTTAGAGAGCCGTATAAAATGATTCCCCCAAAAAACCTGTATGCCCTGAAGTTTTCCCATGTAGGGTTCCACATAACCACCATTCCACCCGCCTTTCCCACTAAATCCATCGCTACTGCATGCCATCCAAGTCTGATTTTAAACAATGATCCAATAGCTTTAGTCTTTGAGATCATTGTCTCTTGAAAGAGCCATGTTGGGCTGAAAAATTGCAAAAATTTCACCAAGGAGAAGTAATTTGGAGGGGTCGCCCATTCCCTTGACATTGAGTGAGATGACCGAATTCATTTTGAAACAGGTACAGGGGGCCGCCTACTCTAAGTGCCCTAAGGTCGTCTATAGATGAGATGGGGATATCATGAAAGTCACTTAGGTCCTCATGAAATAATGATTATGTCTTAAGTCGGCCACATAAGTGTCTAGATCCAGATTTAGATTTCTTCCTCACAGTGATATTCTTACCGGAATTTGGAGAGATGGGTATGGGTGAATCATGTGGCGCCTTGTCATATACGATGAGAGCAGCTAGATCAAGCATAGGATTTCCTATCAAAGCATCAATATCGCTCCCCACCGTGTTCCGAGGAGAGTCATCTAGAGTCCCAAGTTCCGGGTTTGGGGCATGTATGGGGGATGCCCATTCCAGAGGAGGCATAGATGTAGAAGTTGTCATATTTGTCATAGGACCCAGGATCACATGTAAATCAGATAAGTCAGATGTGCAGACCGCATTCTGAAGAATAGGAGAAGGTCATTCCAAAGGGGTCATCGATGGAGAAACATTCAAATTTGCCTCATGACCCAAGTTCTTAGGTGAATCAGTGGATTCAGATGGACATTTGGCTTCAATGTTATGGGTAGGGAGAACCATATTAGACAGTTTGCTACCATAAGTGTGAACAGAGGAAATGGGAGGTGGAAGTGTCGATGTGCCAGGGTTATTTTTGTCAGATGGGAAATTTTGTAAACTCTGTACATCTAGCTTAGCAACCTCCCCTTCCTTTTCGGAAATAGATGTATCATTAGATTCAAATTCTATAGATGGCATAGAATACTTACCTAGATGATTAGGGTCATGTCGTCCATATGACATGTCCGCCCCTTGTGCAGATCTCCATGTATTATTGATGCGTCCCCGCTGCTTGTGAAAAATAGGACATCGATTCATGAGATTTCACGTATTATGGCATAACATACACTTGAAATGCACCCCCCCAATAATCCACCCTCTGTCTATGTTGCCGGTGGCCCCACATTAAGTCCACATCACTCGGCGACCCCCCCGCAAAGCTCACCTCCACTAACAACCATGCAATTCGTTTATCATTTGCACCCAGAATGCTAGGTTCTATATGTTTAGTGAGTCCAATGGTATTACCAATTGCATTTAGAGCCTTGGTCCAGAATTCTAACGGCAACCCTGGTAGCTTGACCAATACCAACCTATTTCTAAGAACCTCTACAACCGGGTTGAACCCCAAATACCATGGTAACAGATGCATGAAACTATGCCCTCGAACCCATGTGCGATTTAGGATCTTTGCACTATCTTCTTCGTGCAAAAAATGAAAACTGTACCAAGTATTCTTTAATAAACAGACCTTCGGGTTGTATCCGAACAAAGGACTCCAAGTCGCTTTTACTCAATCCACCATGTCCGCCTCGGTCATGTCAGTGAACAACCACCGGCCAATCAAAGCTTGATTCTGAAGACTCGCCACCCTCCTCCATAAATATTTGTATTCTAAAATCAGCTGCTTGATCACCAAAGATGGTTTATGTACAATCTTGTTTTTTCTATTTTTGTTCGCTCGACCCACATCTCTAGGTCTTTCCATAATATTGTAGTCTTATGGCATAACGTATGTTGTGTTGTCTCTATCCCCATAGTCCTATGCATGTACCTCGGGCCCCAGAGGTCCCTCTGTCGAAGTCCAATTAGCCGTGCCCGTTCAGTAGCCACCGTAGCAGCGATAAGGGCCTCCTGTCGAAATGTATCTAATGACAATATGTCATATGTTTCCGCCATTCCAAATGGGAATCAATATCACCTACCCGATATCGTGTGAAGAGGCCCCGTAGATCCCAATGCAACCTATTATGGAATGCCGGCAGAGAACTTTAATGACAACCGTCACCCTATTTTGTCAATCCCGAGTGATTTTACTTTTATATGTGTAATCCTCGAGTGTAATTAACTCCAACAACCCAATATTTATAAGAGACGACCCGACCGATTATGCCTTTGTCACATCATAGGACCATCCACTAATGGATTTCCCCGTATCAATCAAGAAGGTAGTTGGTTCTTAATATGATCAGTGTCATTCGTCCGGTGTGCTACCTGATCAAATCAACCAAGGAATGAAAGATTCAGTGTCCAATCACTCAACATTGATGATATTCCTCTGCCATCCATAAATACATGCCGCCATTCATCTCGAAAAAAATACCAAGTTTACGATCTACCAACCCCAGATCCAATTTTGTGTCAGGACACAGATCCAGAAATACGGACAACCATAACTCTAGACCGTGGCCGGAAGATGCATGTCACCGGAAAATTAAGGGTGGTGAGATGTAAGCATGCTGGAAAAACCAGTGAAAACAGATGCCCCTCAGACCTGGCAGCAGCAGCGGCAGCAACCCGCGCAATGCAACCACCTAAAACAAAATTGGAACCCGAAGTCTTTCCACGGCCTAGAGATGGTGAAAAAATCAGTCCACATATTCGAGGAAACGTCCATCTTGACCGACACGAAGTTGCACCAGATTCAGATATCTTATATTGCAGTTCTTGAACAGGAAGCCTGTTCCCGCAATTTTGCATTTGACCTTCTCTGGGAGCCTTTCATATGAGTTATGAAAATAGCAACAAGAATGATACCAGCACAAAACACTAGCAACCATATTTGCATAATAACACCATTTGATTCAGATACCATCCTGTGTAAACCTCATAAGGTAACATCTAAGGGTCACACAGCCATGTACTGAATAAACCAACCCTCCTATTCCCCTTCTCTTCATCAATCCTGAACTATGACCAGGGAAAAATCAACCTTATATCTCCCATAACTTCTTTAAAATGCATGCATTCCTAAAATATATACAACTATCAATAAATACGGCCTTATCAATCCTGCACTATTGTCTCAAAAAAAACTGACCCATTTGAATCCCAGATATGTAACATTTCCACAGCATGATTATAGCCATCAGTGCAATGTCACCCCGTCCCCCTTATATGTGCTATGAATGGAGCTTTTTCCAGAAAGTGCAGTGTGAAGGGACTTACCAGTGTTTCATTTCTGCCCAACTGCATCATAGCCCACCATCTCGCACCATGCCAGCTTCTACCTTCACAATGCCCCTCTTCAAATGGCCATCATCGATGGTGCAGAGACATGTGTTGCTGTTGCTGCTCCCGCTCCTACCATTATCATCACAATGCCAAAGAGAGCTGCAGATGCCTAGTTAGTGGTGCCTGCTATTTTCGCTTACCGTACACAACAGCCTGGTACTGCTAATTGATGCGGAAAAGCAGAAAGCTTAAACAAAATCCCTGCGAGTAAATCGAAATCTGAAACAGACCAACCACAATGCGAAGCGGCAATCTTCTCTTTGATTCGAACACTCGACCAGGAGATATGATATCACAGAATTTGCACCTATTGAAAACTACACATCCCATTAACGTTAACCTCTGACCAAAAAATCAAATGTTCAATGTACATAATTTTGTTTAAATACCACAACTTTGTAATTGTGTGAATATGTTATGCGTGCCGTGAAGAAAATTTTACATGAATTCAACCACAATTACACTATATAAAGATCACCACTATGGTTAGCACAATTCGAACCTGTGACACTTTGTTATGGTGTTAAGTTCCAGAACCAAAAAAAAGAGAAAATGAAGATGGGTATTTGTTTGATTTGAATGATGGTGGTGGTATTTTCCCGTTCCTTATCTTAATCATATCTCTGTCCAGAAATTTGAGTAGGGCAACAGGTACTACCTATTAAATTTTATTTTTGACGTGTCTTCTTCCGCTTCGTCGTAAACTACACACAATATCTTATTTCCATCACTTCGTTTAATTTGCATTTGGAGGCGTAGGTGGCCATCAGTGATTTAATTTGAACACGTCAGAGCCCTTCAAAAGGCCTCTGGTACGTCAGAGAAGTGGTTAGAGAAATTTACCAGTCAAAAAAAATTTAAATTTGAATTTTTACTAGTCTAGAAAAAAATTTGATTGATAATATAAAATGTCTTCCGAAGGGCTGTAGCCTGTCAGAACCCATCACATTTTTAAAAATTTCTAAGTATTCAGTAATGCGTGACAACTTCAAGTCAGTGGTGGACCTGTGGTGACTCAATGAGTCGGTCACTCAATCATGACTGGTCACTGGAGTATGGAGTCCGGTTTTTTTCCTTTTCACATTTTCATTGTTCAAAACTTCAATTCAAATCTTAAAGGTTGTTGCAGCATTGAAGGAGATTAATGATAAGGGAGAGGTCGTTGAGTTTTGATTGACTGTGCTGCCCACTGCCAAGTTGCCAACTCCAAGCCAACAACCATCATAATGGCAGGCTCACTGAACCCTGATATTTTTCCTTGCCAAGTTGTGACTCAGGCTTCAGCGCGAAGAATTTTCTTTTTCATCCCGTTGGAGAAAAAACACTTGCAAGTTGCAACCTGTAGCGAAAGAGCCATTCCAATTTCCTCACTGCTCAGGAGTCAGGACTCGAGAATATTCATCAACAAACGCACAAACAAACAGGTACTCGAAACCCCTGAATCCTCCAACAATTTTCAGAGAAATCGTAGATGGTCCTCGTCACTTGCAATTCCATTAATTTCTCCATGACTGTGATCTCCGTGGTGATGGTGATAATGATGATCTGCAGAAGTAACCTCTTTGTTGAAAGGGCAGGAACCAGAACCTAGTGCTCTGCTTATGATATCAATTCCAAAAGCACAACAGATATTTCTCAGAGAATGAACTTCTCCTTTTGCCTTACACTGTGCCTACCCATTTTCACCTCAAAAAACTGCTTTCCAATGAATATTGTAATCAACCCACAATTTTTCTCAACATATCTTAAATACCCAAAGCGCTGAAACCATTAAATTGAGTAAGCCTAGGGCCCGACCAGGGAACCCAAATGAGATTTCGAACTGCCGCCTTGATGGTTATTTCGATTTACAGGATTTTCTGGAGACTTTAACTACATCAAGTATGAAATGTTTTGAATGTGTACATCAATGTTTTGTTGCTTATTGTATTGGAACTTATCTTGCATTTGGGATAGGCAGTCTTTGATTTTATTGACAGTCTGGTCGTAAATTTGTAAATGAACTCACCGTCATTATAAAATATATGAAGAAAGTGGAATGAAGGTTTCTATTACCTTCCCGAGCCTGACTTTTCGCATTACTGAAGGCTGAGTCTTCAGTCTTACTTGTTTTGTGCGATTTGCTATTGTAATTATCCGTTCATGAGCAAGACTTTCGCATTTGTATTACTAAAACATTTTGAGCTCACATCGGAGCCTGGAGGTATCTATTGGTTGAGATTTTGGCTTTAACAGCGTGAGATGAAGGCCCTCAGAAATATAATTTCTTTATGCGCATACCACGTTTGAGCTCAATGAAATGGCAATTCTCGAAACGGTTAGAAGTTGGCTACCCAGGGTCTGTTATCAGTTCCCAATAAAATGCCAACTGCTTTCAGTTAACCCATTAAATCGATTTCTTGCCTAGGCTGTAATTCTTTGCGTGTGTGAGAGTTGCAACTTGCCCTTATCTACCCCCATAAATTACAGTCAGGGTTTTATTGAGGGTTTGGCTTTGCTTTTTATTACAGCTTGTCAAGTATACCTAGATTGGCTATGACAAAGAAAAAGAGACAGTAAATTATGTCGTTTCACACCACCAATACTTGTCCTTCTGTACATCAATTCTCCAAATTCCAACTTTCTATATAACCATCAATTCTTGCTAATATCAGCTTCTGTTGCTCATTTTATGCACACCATTATCCAGGTTTGAAAACAGTTGTGCATAGTAAATATCATGAACAATGGTGTCATTGTCATATTAATCTCTCACGACCCTTGACTTGCTAAGAATATCTAGCATTCTCCGAGTGAGTTTTCCTTACTCAAAATCTCCATATTTTTGGGATTCATTGCACACTGAGTTCCCCAACAATGATGCCACATCCAAAGGCACATTGCTCTTCTCAGTATTTGTAGATGAAGTTCCAAACAAATATTCTTAGGAAACTTTGAGGAGAAACCATTTATTTTCATTTTGAATTTACAAGATGGCAAAAACATAAGAACAAAGAAGCTTAGTTAACATACAAGGAATTAAACAACCATTTGAGTCACACAATGATCTCATGCTTATATCTAGCCAAGTACAAAAGGTAGAATCTCTAGAAAGCTATATGTAAAACCAAAACATAAGTCATTGTGATTAAAAATAATGAACCATGTTCTCTTTCTCATTGATTGAGGGTCTCTCTAAGAGTACTTTGGTTAGAAAAAATAATGATTTCACTATTACCAAAAATGTTTGAGTGAGATTTGAGGCAGAGAGACTAGTGAAATTTTTATAACACTATTGTGATCCCCTAAGCTTTTTAGGGTTGATAAATTGAAGAAGCTAAAAAGTTTATTATTAGCTGTGAAATCTGTGTAACATGATTGTCATCCCCTAAGATGTTTTGGGTTGATACATTGATGAAGGTAATAAGTTTATTATCTTTTCAAATAATGGTTGTTATATCTAGTCCAGTAACCAGTTGACTGGTGTACTTTCTTACTGGTCTAGCTGGGCATGTACGCGGCCCTGTGAATTGCATTTCCTTTCATATTTCATTTTGTTGTGTATGTAGAAAGTGATGTTTATGCTGTTTTTTTAGTTCTTGCGAAAACAGAGCTCAACAGGGGTGTTTTTCTTGTGTTTAAATAGAGAGCTGAAACAAGGATCTTCTGATGTGGTTAAAAGGAGCAGCATCTTTGGTTTTGTAATGAAACTTCTCTCGGAAATTAAATGTAAATTACATTTCTGTTTGACTACCGTATGCTCTGTTCTGAATTTTTTTGGATCTCTGCCTTAGTTTTCTTTATTTAGGATCTCTGCCTTACTCTCTTTTTTTAGGATCCCTGCCTGCCTTTTTTAGGAAACTGCAGCTAAAACAACACTAAAATATCTCCACCTAGTGTGCTACTTCAATTTTGTCCAAATCAATATTTGATGATTTGGACGAATGTCATATAGATTTGATATTGGTTTTAGATGCCTCGTCCCTTTCAGATGGAAATGCCCCTTTCCTCCATGTTCAATCATCATCCAGAAGAGGGAAATGTTAAAATTTAGATGCTTGCTAGCTGGTTTCTTGTCTACTGCAAGGCATAAAATTGGCCTGGACAAGTGCAACTCAGTGGCATCTTAAAAAATCTGCTCCAACTGGTTGAAGCTACTACAGGATGTTTGGACACGCTGATGGTAATCCATTTCCAAATGAACATGATCACTGCAATTATCCTGTGATGACAAAACTGGACAGTTAATGAGGGTAGGAAAAATATCATTATATAAGCAGTGTTGTGGATGACTATTATAGCTGGAATAAAACATTATTGAGTTCATGGACATGATCTAACCCCATATTAGTTCCAAAAGAGTTTTAATAGACAATAGAACAATTTAAGCAATGCAAGATGGAACCTCCTTCACTATTGTATATGTAAAAGTCTTTTATTAACATAAATATTGATGATTTTGTCTTTCTGAAAATGAAATGTGAAAATAATGTATTGTGGTCAATTGAAATGTTTTTTTTTTAAAGCCCTTCATCATGGAAGGGCGACATAAATATATGCCCTTCTAATTGAAATTAAGACATGCCCTTCAAATTTGATCACTGGTGGCCATTGCAGATGGGAAAAATGGGAAAAATGGTGACATAGTAGGGATGACTATTACCGTTATAATTATTTAGTGATAATTATAAATTTATGATTAAAATTAAATTTCGAGAGGAGGTTAAAGTGTAAATTTAAATTTATTTACATGTATTAAAACAAGTGATTATGGTTTTGTTTATTATTATGAATTTTAATTAAGGTAGATTTGTAAAACCAAACCATATAAAGTATATAATTAGATATAAATAGTAAATGTTTACAAATATCAATTTACTTCTTCATACATTTCAAATTGCTAAATTTTTTTAAAAAATCATAAAAATTAATTAAATTATAATTTTATTTACTTATTATTATTATTATTATTAATGATAAAAAAATTAATATAAAAGTTAAACATATATATTTTAAAAAACATGTAACAAGATTGTTAACTTTAAAGATCACTTCTTGTTTATCATGGAAATTGTTAATTTGTAAATAGGCTTTGTTACAATACCATGGTATATGAGTGCCACATGCTCAAAAAACCATAACTAATTTCATATGACACTTTTTCTTATGCCATTTTTTTAATTAATGAATTTCAATTAAAAGAGAAAAACTACTCTGGAAATAAATTGTGTATGCTACTAATTAGAATATTCTAGAATATTTTAGAATACCACCCTGGAAAACCGACCTTTAATTTGTGTATACTATTAAGAATATTCTAGAATATTATATAGAGATTGAATCCCTACCATTCACCTAATAATTATTGATAACTAAATTAAACTAGCAATTGCACCATATGTTGCAAAAGAAATGCCGTAAGGCAATAACATAGGAAAGAGTAGCCTAGAAGAAATTCCCCCCTTTAAATAAACTATATTCCACATGAATACCATGAGTCAATACCATGGGTTGTTTTTATAGTTTATTATTATTTTATTTTATTATCTAAATTCAACTTAACTTATTAAAAAGAAAAAAACAAATACTATAAAAAAACATATAGAAAAATATTTACATTTACATATAAAAATATAACAAATAATAAGAAAAAAAACTAACATTATCAATATATATATATATATATATATATATATATATATATATATACTTGTGGATCTAATGGCCTAAAACATTTCAATCGTCTAACATTTGATCCAATGACTCAGACATGGACATAGCTAGGGGAGTTGTTTTCAAATAAGAAGCCTTACGACATAAATATTAGAGACTCTATTCAAAATAGACATGCATATTGGTATAATAATAAATAAATAGGGAATGCATGATGGAGAAGAGTGATAGGGTTTTGTATGGTTGTTGTGACTTGAAATGCATGGTTCCTATGTTACAATTCACTCCTAGTGCTCTTGGCGATCCAAGGCATGGAGAGGTCGAGCTCAGCGATGTGCTTGGCCCAAGTCATGAAATTTTTGGGTTATTCATGTGAGTATTCAGTCGTCAATTTGTTGTTGTGTGTTAAAGCATCATGAAGACAAATATGGATCTGATCTTAGGAAAGTCTCCTCTGGCAGGGCCCTATCTATGACAGTTACATGTCTCTGAAGCGTCAAAAAGTGTCTAATCAACAGTTTTTATACCTTTCTCTTCGTATATGTGTTGTAGTGGTCTCCAGGTTCACATATCTAACTTATGTTTTTGGATTTATATGATTACGCTACCTGGTGTATATGGAAGCCTGTGGTGGAGAAAGGTCTTATGCTTTTGGATTATTCTCCCATACATATACCTTTCTCTGTCTTGGCCGACAAACAAACTATAGAATAAAAATAATATTTTTCAAAGTTTCCTTAGAAATCTAAATGGCAACACCTCCCTATTTTGGATTAGAGATTTGGATCGGGCAGAAAGTTTAAAACACAATATTCAGAGTAGTTTGGCCATCCCTGCATTTTCCCAATGTCTGATATTTGAAGGGAAGTTGCTACAAGGCTCCTTCCAAATGAAGGATTATTGCATCCAAAGGAACATCGCCATTATATTTAATCTAAAACTGAGGGGTGGAGCTTCGAGTTCCATAAACCCCGATAAATCAATCTCTTTCAAGGAAGCAATGAAAGGGAAGGCTTCCATCCCAGTTAAATAGATCCAAAATATTCCAGACCCCTATATTGTAGAGCAAATGGAACATGCTTCAGTCATGGAAGTTAATCTTCCAAAGGTAAATTCTCTCTTTTCTGCTCTTCAATCAAAGGTTATTATTTACAGGTTTTTTGGCTTCTAGCCTAAATCCGATGCATTAGACCAGCTGGTTTTTTCCTTATGCACACCTAATTTTGACGTCTATTTATGTTCAAAAGACTTCTTCATTGTTCAATTTTATACATAAAAGGACCTAAAGTATGTCCTAAATGAAGATACATGGTTTTGGGGTCGAGAATGGATCTTCATTAATCCTTGGTTCCCTGAGTTTGATGCTACAAATATAGTGGTTACAAATATGGAAGTATGGGTGAGACTCCCAAATATCCCTCTCCCTTTCTGGCACCATAAGATTTTAGAGGATATTGAGAAATACTATGGGAAAATTCCAGCCACTTTTAGAGTTTTGAATTTTCCCATAGTATTATAGGAAATTAAAGCCTAAAAGTGGTCTCCTAAGGAAAAATTAAGAAATTAATAAAAATTCCACGCAGGCAAATTTTTAATATTATTTTTCTTTTATTTATGTTTCACAATATTTATTAACATGATTTAATAAAAAAATTTAATATATTATTTTTAATTTTTACTTTTATTGAAATCCTTCAATATAGAACACTTATATACATAATTTCTATATTTATATTTTATATTTGATTAACTATTTTTTTTGTGTTTTTTTTAATCACATTCTATAGTAAAGCCACAATTTTTCTTTGGAATACATTTTTTAAACTATTTAACTATTTTTTAACTATTTAACTATGTTATACTTAATTATATTTAACTATTTAAATATTTCATATTTAACTATATATTCTATATTTTAGGCCAATTTGTCTTTTGAATATGTTTTTTTATCTCTTTTATATTTAACTATATATTGTATATTTTTGTTAGGAATAAGGTAATGTAAATTGTCTTTTTTTTTAATACATTTTTTAACTATTTTATATGTAACTATTTAACCATTTTATATTTCACTATTTGTGGAATAAGTTTTTCAATTATTTTACTATTTTATATTTTATATTAAACTACTTTTAACTATTTTATTTTTAACTATTTAACTATTTTATATTTACCTATAACTATCTATATTTATATTTTATGTTTAATTGTTTATATATAATTTATATTTATCTATTTTTTTTGTTTCTTTTTGGTATCTTTTGGGCATGGTTATTAATGTCAAATGAGCCCACATTTTTTATTTATATTTTTTCAATAATATCAATATTTACATTGCATTAATAACTTTTTAGATATTTTAAGCAATAAAATATTTGAGGAATACCCAAATTAAACAATTTAAAATTATTTAGGACATGTACCTCTTTTTAAGTGTAAAGGATTTTGATTGATTTAAATATTATGACATGGAAATTACTTGAAAAATCCCTCTAATTGAAATGGATTTGAAAAGAATAGAAAACATGTATTTTCTCATTTTATATTTCATGAATAGTAATAAAATATTTGACGAATACCCAAATTAAACAATTTAAAATTATTTAGGACATGTACCACTTTTTAAATTTAAGGGATTTTGATTGATTTACATATTATGACATGGAAATTACGTGAAAATTTCCTCTATTTGAAATAGATTTGAAAAGAACAGAAAAAGAAAGAAAGAAAGTGTTTTCTCATTTTCCAGAATCAATGTTGAGATAGACCTCATGAAAGGTTTCCTTAATCACACTCAAATGAATCAATTTTTTTTTAATAGACTCAAGTATTATATTATGAGAACATGAATTTCAAATATTGAACATGTCTTCAAATAAGACACTTACAGAACTCATGTCCCCGGCTAAAAAGAATCCAAAAAAGAAAAAGAGTTCGATCAATAAGACAAAAGGTTGGCAGATATTAGATCCTCTCCTCTCATAAGAAGAAGAAGAAACCATGGAAAGCCAACCAATCCAAGGTGAAGTGGAAACAATGTAACCATGTAGAAGGGGGTGTTGATGAGAAGTTTGAAAATGCATCCCATCATCAGAACATCATTGTTTCATTCAAGATTCATGCATTTTATGGGATGGTGGGCACACAATGAGCTCATGTATCTGAGGGTTTTCATTTGAGATTCATGCATTTGATGGGATGGTATGCACAAAATGAGCTCATGTATTTGAGGGTTTGGGTTTGGATAAAGAACCCTATACATCGTCACCAGGAAGAGAATTGGCTTTGATTCTTGTAGAACCAAACTTGGAAGGATGACAGAGAGTGCAAAAAATAAAATAAAAAAGAGAAGTTAAATGATTTTTCTCACATTTAACTTCAAATGTTTTCTGGTTTATCATATTTTTTAGTTTGCTTGTTTTCTCTACACCTCAATATAGACATATTTTCTAAATGCATTTGGAATATACAAAATGTAATTTTTCTCTTTCTTTTTCTTGAATAAAATTACGAGTGTCTTTTTCTCCCTAAAAAATAAATAAATAACAAATAAAGAAATAAAAATTAATATTAATTATTTAGTATCCATGTGTTGACGGAAATAAGGACCATAAAAATGAAGTTCAATTATAAGATTGTAAAGGAAGGGACAATTATATCTTTTTATATATCTCCATAAAACCATAAAATAAGACGTTGCTTAATTATCCTCTTAGTATTTTTGGCCACCAAACACTCCCCCTACATTTTTGACTAAAATTAAGGGGAGCCCACTATAGATTTGGAGTAGATGTGGAAAATTAATGCACTTCATTGGTTGGTGATTGCCTTTCTTAGCCTCATTATTTTGCTTTCTAGCTTCTTGGTTCTCCATGGTTTGATTATTTCTTGACACGTCTCTTATTTCGATCCTTGGTCTTATCGCTTTCATTACTTGCCCTTGGGTGGTTTTCCACATCATTTTTTTGGATTTGGGTGTTTGATGGTTTCCTTCACCTCTTCCACACCTCTTTTGATCATATGAAGGTCCCTTTTTTGAGCCATTCTTGCCGATTGTATTTGATGAACCTATTTTGACTATTTCCAGAACTTTGACACATTTCCCTAGTGATTTCAAAGTTTTACTGCTTTAGTCATTTTGACACTTTGCTTGACCACCTTTTCTTTCTTTTTTGAGCCATTATGAGGATTGTATTTGATGAGCCTATTTTGTCAATTTCCGAAACTTTGACACATTTCCCTTGTGATTTCAAAGTCGATTTCCAAAACTTTGACACATTTCCCTTGTGATTTCAAAGTTTTACTGCTTTCGTCATTTTGACACTTTGCTTGACCATCTCTTCTTTTGTGTTGTTTGAATACTTTGGTTTGACTTGGTTTCAAAATTTAACTACTTTCATCATGTTAACACTTTATTTGACTACCTATTCTTTTGTGTCGTTTGACTTGGTCTTCACCTCACATCCCCATGGTCCATGTCTCTTCAAAAAAAACAAGTGAATACATGTATAGACATATATTCGCAAAATTTACAAATTTATTAATTATATTTAAAATGTATATATTTTAATATAATCAATATGTAAATTTTGTAAATATAAATGCTCATTCTATATATATATTACAAGACATAATGTATATAAAACCTTTAAGCATTTTATAACTCACCACCATACCTATACATATATATTTTATTAAACCGAGTGATTATATTATGTAATTCTTTTTGTAGATATTAAAATACATTGTTTATTTAATTTAATTATGGCACATATATAAATTGCCTCACAATGACCACTCATACACGAGGTATATTGTGCCTAACGCTTTAAACTATTGTCCACTAATTATTTTAGAGCTTCAATGTATAAATGAAAGACGAAGGCACATATACATAATGATTGTGAAACTTACTAAACTAGTATAATGAGCAAGTGAGAGGGAGGTCATAATCGTTACAACGCATGGTGGTAAAGCTCAAACACATTGAAATTATTGAAATTGCCGATATTTATTTTTACCTTAGTCAACGAAACCAAAACGTTGTAATCACTCTGTGCAATGAGACTTACTTTATGTTTGATATTGAAACCAAACATGTTTTCCTTTTGTTATTTTGAGAGCAATGAGACCTTTTGTTATGTTTGATATTGAAACCAAACATGTTTTTCATGTATTTTAAAGTTTTTTCATTTAAATCACATTAAAGATGATCTTTCTATTTTCCTTTCATATTCTGCCTCTGCTCGGAATTGCTTATAATATATATGTTTTTTCGATTCTTAATGTGTGATATTGAAACCAACAATGTTTTCTTTTTGTTATTTTAAGACCAATGAAAATGAAACTTACTTTTATGTAGTTTTAAGTGTTTCATTTAATGAATGTTTTTTAAGTTTAATTTATAATTGCATCCATTAAGTGAACATTAGTTTGCATTCTGCAATATTTTATCAAGGAAAATACAAACACATTTCATAAAACCAGTTACAATTGGTTGTAGTATTTCTTCATTGTAATATAGTTTTGTAAATTATTTGTATTATAAGATTTCATTCCAAATTTTGTAACATAATTTTTTTATCATATTCTTGTACTGTATTTTAATTCGTAGTTTTAATTCTAATTTATAAATAATATATATAAATTAAAATTAGTTAGTATATTGTAATATTTTAGTAAGAAAATATACATTCTTATCATTTTAACAACTATATTTAAATTTTTGTAGTCTATTCTTGTATTGTATTTTAATTAGTATTTTTAAATTTAATTTATAAATAACTTATATAAATTAAAATTAATTAGTATATTGTAGTACCTTAATAAGAAAATATACATTCTTATCCTTTTAAGAACTATACTTAATTTTTTTTAGCATATTCTTGGTATTGTATTTTAATTAGTAGTTTTAATTTTAATTTATATTTCATTTGTATTGTCAATTTGATTTTTTAGTATTATATTTTATTAGTTATTAACTTTTAGTTTTAGGTATATTAAACATTAAAAAAAATCATAGATAATATATTTTAGGATTACTTTCCACCTGGTTTTCTTCTTAGCTAGAGGAAGGATCCAAAGGTTCTTAAAATCTTTTGAGAGTGACCACACCAAATAACTTGGGTGATATGTATTTGAAAAATTGAAGGTTTTATGAAATTTGAAAGTTATATTATATGTCTCTTATGCAATTGAAAAGTTGCAAAAGCACATAAATTAAGCATTTTAAACTTATTTTTGCAACATAAAAACATAGACAATAATACCATAAATAGTAACACAAGACAACAAAATGATGAAAGAGTTCACCCCTCCTGGGCTACATCTCTTCGTCGAGCTTTTAATGTTGGGCCTCTTTCATTAAGTGTTCAAATATGTGTTTACATGAATTTTTAGTGCTCAGAATGCAAAAATAATGTCTTCAGTGGCTCCATAACAATAAAAAACGTCTAGTTGGGTTCTTGTTGGGCTCAAATTTACCAAAAACTGAAGAAGTTATGCTTTGGTGAAATTTTGTCGCCAACTGATCTAGAAACTGCACTCTCTTGCTAACCATGCTACGAATCTGCCATTTTCAGCATTGCAAAGCAACAATTTCGCCCTGTGCTGGTAGGAAAAATTTAGGGGCTAATATTCGCAGGTGGGCTAATTTTCCATGCTTTTTCTGATCTGAATTTATGCAGGAACGCAACAGAATAAACATATAACCATAAATACAAAGATGCAGTGGAAATAACACTTCATTTTATTAATATCAAAGAACTGAAATTTGCTTACAGACAAAATGGAAATAAAACTAGCTAGGGCGCTGGTAGCTATCTCTGAGAAGAGATGTGGCAGCTACAGGCCTCTGAACTCAGTTATAATGAGGCTCGAGGGCCTATTTATTATTTAGAAACAATGGGAAATCCTAAACAGCCAAAACCCTAACCTTAGTAGATGAAGCGCCAAAACTATGGGCCCCGTTTGGGTAAATTGGTGTTTCAACTTCCCGGGGACGTAACTTTGGCATACGACCTCCGTTTGACGCGTACCATACCTCGTTAGAAATATCTATCCAAGGAATACAAATTTTGAGTCAGCAAAATCGATCCATGGACCCATGTTGCTCCATGTTTTCCCAAAAAACGTCGTTTAGGGCCTCAAAATGGCTCCGGAAGTTCAGGACTCGAAAAAATGCTAAAAATAGTAACTTGTGCCGAAACTGAAAAAATGAAAGAGACAATGGTGGGGCCCCAAGTGGAATAGGTGGGTGACCACCAATATCCACCTGGATCATTCCTCCCCCCTTAGGAAGCAATGGTCCCCATTGTGTTAAGTTCCTCCATGAGATGAGGAAATTTCTGCCGAACTTGGTCCCTGGTGAACCACTTTCCTTGGTGCAGGAGTTGGCCAGCTTTGACAACCCAATACAGTTGGATCTTCTGTTGGCGAGTGTTCTTGATTTGCATGTCCATGATACAATACGAGTGGCTGTTCCATGCGATGTGGGTTTAACTACATTGGTGTGAGTTGTTACCAAATGTCGAAGGTGTCCGGTCGAGGTGGGAAGTAAGGACGAAGGTGGGTGTTAGATCAAGATTGCATCCCCAGGAATGGTGGAATACTGAGCTCGAATTCATTGTTCCCTACAGCCTTGGTGATGGTGTACGGCCCGTATTGGAGCGGGCGAAGCTTGCGGTGGGGTCCAGTGAGGCGCTCCTTCTGCAAATGTAGCCATGCTTTGTCACCCACCTGGAAGTTGTGTGGCACCCGGTGTTGATCATGGCGTTGCTTGTACTTGGCATTGGCTCTGTCCAATATATCATGAACCTGTTGGCAGATATGTTGAATGCGCTCGATGATATTTTCTTTGTCAACCGGTGGACATGGGCGAATCGGCCTGATGCGACAAATGGCATGTACTCGTCAATGGGACATAGTGGCTGGAATCCCAAGCCCACCTGAAAGGGGCTATGGCCGATTGAACTGTGGAGAGCCCGGTTATAACTATGTTGTACATAGGGGAGGCTCTCGTCCCATGTGCGTGGATGCTTTGAATTGTACATGCGCAAAATGTGTACATTCATTCTGTTGACGACCTCTATCTGGCCATCTTTTTGGGGATGGAAAGCTGTGGACTTGGTGAGCTTGGTGTCCAGCATTGACCAGAGGCTGGACCAAAATGTGCTGAGGAACCTGCTATCCCGATATGATATGATAAATTGTGGGATCCCAAAGTGCACCCACACTCATTCAAAGAAGAGTTTAGCAGTGGCTTCTGCTGTGATATTCTTCTTGCAGGCCGCCATAATGGCCATCTTCGAGAATCTGTCGACGACCATGAAAACACAGTCATTTCCATGCTTAGTAGAAGGTAGGCCCGACATGTAATCCATGGAGATGGATTCCAAAGGTAGGCTAGGGGTAGGTAGCGGAGTATATAGGCCTTGCTTCTTGATGGCCGGTTTGGTAATGGCATAAGTAGTGCAGGATCTGATGTGCTTCCCGAAATCCTTTCGAAGGTTCGGCCAATAGAAATACTTCTGCAATACTGCTACTGTTTTCTCGACCTCGAAATGCCCAGTGACTCGACTGTAGTGTGCTTCCCATATCATCTTGGCACGCTCACTTGAAGAAACACAAAGGTGTCCCAGGTGACATAAAAGTGCATCTTGGAGGTGAAAATTTGGAACTTGCATACCCCCCAAGAGTGCCTTGTAAGTGTGGCTGAATTCTGTATCGCTCTCGTAGAGAAGCGGCCAATCAGAAGTCTCGTGCCCACAAGAGTTGAGAATGGTGGTGAGCGCCACGATAGATGGTAGGTTGAGACAGTCCGCAACATTATTGGTGCTACCCTTCTTGTCCTTGATGTTCAAATGAAACTGTTGCAGATATGTGGACTACTTCTGATGGCGATCATTCTACAACTTCCCTTATGTCTGTATGAACTGCAAGGGCCAGTGGTCTGTGTGGATGATTGTTTCCTTCCCCAAAATGTAATGCTTCCATTGTCGACAAGCTTGCACAATGGAATACATTTCTTTGTCATAAGTGGGATACTTGCGAACTGTGTCAGATAATGTCTCACTTTGATATGCCACTGGATGTCCCTGTTGAGTAAGAACTACCCCAATAGCATAGTCAAAGGCATTTGTCTCGATCTCAAATGGTTGTTTCAAGTCTAGTAATGTGAGCACTGGGGCAGAACAGAGACGATTTTTCAATTCTGTGAACGCCTTCTATTGAGGTTCTGACCAAAAGAATTTTTCTCTCGCTCCTCCCTTGGTGACTTGACTCAAGGGCCAAGTGATATGAGAGAATCCCAACAAGAACCTACGCTAGAAATTAGCAAGACCCAGAAAGCTGCGAAGCTCTGTTATAGTGGTTGGGGCTGGCCAATCCCGAATGACTTGGATCTTTTTTGGATCCACGTGCACCCCCCTTTCATTAATAATGTATCCCAGATATTGAACTTGGGTCATGCCAAAAGTGCACTTCTCCAAATTGGCACACAACTTGTGTTGTCGCTGTGTTTGGAGGACTTGTCGGATGTGGTGAAGGTGCTCTTCCCAAGTCTGGCTAAAGATCAAAATGTCATCCAAGTACACCACTACAAATGAGTTGGTGAATGGCCGCAAGATGTCATCCATCAACCTCATGAAGGTTGCAGGAGCATTCATCAACCTGAAAGGCATGACCAGCCATTCGAAAAGGCCTTCCTTGTCTTTGAAGGCAGTATTCCACATATCAGAGGGTTAAATTGGTACCTGGTGATACCCAGACTTCAAGTCGATCTTGCTGAAATATTTTGCACCTTTGAGTTGGTCTAGAAGGTCATCAATCCATGGGATTGGGTACCTATTCCTGACAGTGATCTTATTTAGCGCCCGATAGTCAATACAGAGTCTCCACCTCCCATCCTTCTTCTGTACCAACACAATCGGGCTCCCACAAGGCGATGAACTTGGTCGGATGTGACCTTTCTGTAGCAGCTCTTGAATCTGCCTCTTGATTTCATCGTTCTCTAGAACAGAGCACCGATAGATCGGTCCATTGGGTAGCGGCGCACCTGGGGTCAGATTAATCAAGTGGCTATTTCCATGCTTTTTAAAAAAACAAGATTCGTGAATTTCCAATTTTTTAGAATATGATTCGCTCAAATTTTATAGTATCATAATATTTTACCTTAGAAATAGCCAAAATTTTATAGAGACTATACAAAATAATTTGAAATATGAATATTTTTACAAAAGTATCGCCAAGCCTTTTACAATTTTCATATTAGGGACTAGTAATATTCGCCAAAATTTCAAAACCTTATGATAAATTTTGGTGAGATTCATGTCAGATTGTGTGTAAATTGTCACCAATTTTAATTTCCCAATGACCCCTTGTGAGTGAATACGATGGGGCCACGTGGTTAGAACTCTATCGTAGGGTTCAGGTTGTTCAAACCTCCATGTGAATTGTTGACCTTGGCTCTGACTGTGGTTGTTATATATATATATATATATATATATATATATATAACCAGGGTTTATGGTTTGAATTTCCATGCCAAATGGTGACTCCAACCATACTCCAGAACTGTGGTCAGGTGTTGGTGTTACCTTGGTTTCAGGGTTGTTTTTGAGCCTCCCTGTAACCCTCCTATTGACTGTGGTATGGTCTCCATGGTTGGGTTTCAAACTTCATTGAACTGTAAAATCCAACCACCGTTCCAAAACTATGGTATAGTCAAGTTACCGTCAGGGGTTCTAACTGCTAGTGTAATTGTGGTATCATTTTTTTAATCGTGGCTTGGGCTGGGGTTAGGTCGTAGGCTCTTGCACTCGACCTGCGGTCTCATGGGTATGGGGTGACTAGGGACCAGGGCTTAACCCTAACCTCATCCCCCAACCACCCATAGCATAAATTTTATAAAGGAATTTACCACAATAGTTTATAAGAACCACTAGTGGCATGACAATAGAGCATCGTGTTGTCACTCCACAAGTTTCACGTTTGAACCTCTAGGATGCCCGTTTGGCCATTAACCAAATTTTGCACCACTGTTGGGAGGCCACGTGGTGGTCATCCATTGACCCATGTGGCCTCTATTCATTGTGTTGTAACTCCTAGAGACAACCTCTGGGTTTTTAAAGGACCAGTGCCTAGGACATCTTAATTAGAGGACTTAAATATTTCTTATTTTCTCCTCCGAGTCATTTAGTTTATGGAGTTTTTGTAAATTGTGGTTCAGGAATAATGAAAGCTTACAGTGTTGATCATGGATCAATAAGAAAGTCTAATAATGGACTTCTATAAATTATGGAGACAGAACTGTGCCGACAGGACCATCCTAAAATAAGCAAACAGATTCAATCTAAAAGCTGTGAGGTGAATAAATAGGAGAGAAGTTCTTAGCAAAGTTGGGCTTAAACGCTTAAGAATTTAACATGCTGATAACTAGAAGAAAACGAGATGGTGAGTGAGATGAACATAAATGATTATATAGAGTGATTTTAAGGTTGCTTACAAACAAAGGTTACTCATGAGCATCATTCTTCCTTTTGAGAAAATAAATAGATCCATGAAATAAACCAATGACATCCAGCAACTAATACACACATAATTATTATAAGAAACACATAAGAAAATGTACGTGAAACACATTCAGGAAATGCACATACATATTGTTCACCAGTTCTAGATAGAATCCATGGCGAACACTATATGTTATTATATATGCAGCAAAATATATTCCAGAGATATACAATTCATAGCCAAAATGCTTATACGATCACATAGAGAAATAGTACCAAAATCTCAAACAAAATTTTGAACCCTTGTTTCTTCTCTGAGATTTCTTCCTATAGAGTTTTTAAGGGCACTTCCCTGAATATTCTTTCTTGATTTTTAGTACATACATCATGACAAAAAATTAAGCATGCTTTGAGAACATCTGGTTAACAGAAAAATAAACTAAAATATCTTTTGTTAAATTATGATTTCACCATAAAACCAGATAAAAGTAAAAACAAAATAATTAAACGCCACATAGGCCATATCCTAAAATTTTCACTTGTTGCAACGCGGTCTCGAAGAGGACCCAGATGGTTGAGGCCACACAACTGAATGAGATGATGGCCCAGATTTTTGATATGGTTATGGAGCTCTTGGAGGATTCTGTGAAGTTGTTTTGGCCGGATACAGAACGGAAGTTGTCAGTGGGTGCACGTATTCATAACACCTCTGCCACACGATGCTTGAGGGAAAGGGAGGATTATGGAACAGCTTAAATAAGGCACAGATTTGGGTTAACTCTGAATAATCCGGAATGGCAGTGAATAATTTTTTTACCTAGGCTAACAACATAAACTCCTTTGGGAGAGAAGCCACTACCATCTCTGCTTTTAACATGGACGCTTTTTCGTGTACTGAGTCCATTCGACTCTTGATATCAATTAACTTTTGTTCGGAGGTATCCCATCAGTCAAAGCACCTTGCGAATCCCAAAAAAACGGCAAGCCTACCTCAACGACTTTACCCAGTTCTCTATCAAAGATCTCAATCTCGTTAGCTACCAACTCCAAGCATCCTTCTGATTTTTCCTGAGCACCCTCCTTCTTTATCATTATCATTATATCCATCACTGTACCAAACATGTCCACCACTTCATAGGATCCCATTTCCTCCGTGGGAAGCTCGTTTTTGAATTAAATGTACTTCCGTGTAGTCACCATGTTCTTGACTCCCTCTTGTTGTCCTGATTCTAGTTGAACCCTGTAATCATTGATTATAACATTTTTTTCATTCACCAGTGTTATGTACTCCCAGTGGCCTTTAACTTATGCAATAATTTCATCCCATATCATCTATCGAGCCTCAACCAGGGACATGTTTCCCTTTAGCTAATTCTTGAGGCCCATGACTGATTTTTCCACCGTTTGCATTTCTTTACGGACCGAGTCAACTTCAGATTGGAGTGAAGCCACCTATTTTTCCATTGCGGCCAAATATTCCTTCGATTACTCCAGATACCTGCGCAGTGTTTAACCTTGTCTTCAGTGACCTTATGCTCTGCTAGAGTCTTTGTCAGCTACTCGGTAGGGTTTTGAGGGTCATTGGGCATAGGCACAAAGCAGACGTGAATATCTCGCTCTTGCTACAATTCTGCAAATCTCCTCTTTAGATCAACCACTTCATCACTCTTCTAAATCAACATCGAGGACAATGCCTCCTTCTCTTTTTCCACGCAAGCCAGATCGATGGTATGGACATGCTCTGATCCTAGTATTTTCAGCCTCCGTCGCAGTTCTTGGACTTCATGTTCTGCTCTCTTTAGAAGAGTTTCAGTGTTATATTCTTCCTCGGCCCCTTTTTTCCCTTTACCTTTGGTCCTGTGCAGATGGTCCCCATCATGAGTTTCGGTGGCTCAGCTTAACCATTCAGTAGGTCAGTGCCTCCCCCCAGAAACAACTTTGATTGGTCGGCACCTTTGCTGACGTATGCATTTCTAGGGGGTCGGCTTCCCCTAGGACATGTGGTCTTGCACCCGTTGGAATGGGCTGCTATTTTGTTTGTGCGTTTGCACTGTTTGATCACTACAAGGAAAATACCCTATGGCGGATGTTATAAAGGAGGTTTTTAGTGTTATAAAATTGGCCAAAATTGTCAAAAAAACACTGTCTACAACATTCATTTTAGGTAATGGAGGTTTTGGAGGATCTTCTAATGAAACTTCAACACAACTAAAAAAACTTGGTGACCATAGGTTTTTACGGATGTTTTTCTCATCGGTGCGTGCATCATGTGTGAACGCACCATTGTGTTTTATTTTGTACGCACTGGTACTGTAAATAGACCACGTACTGGGATGGAAAATAAATTTCAGAAGACCCGGGCCATTTAGAAATGTCCCGGTGTGTGTCACCCACAAAGATGCACCAGGCCGATAGAAGGTGCATGCACCGACGCCGTTAAGGTGTAAAAGCGCACTGGGTTGTTTAGGTGTTAAAACACATCGGGCTGTTAAATTATAAAAACAGACCATTGCGTTAAAGGAAAACCATACCGGTGCATGCAACACCTATCCATCCGCTCAGGTGGTAGTTGTCGATAAAGCGTACCAGGCGTTCTAATTGGTAATGGTATTTGGTGCAGTTCCCAGAGGTCGTAGAAACACACCGATGCGTAGTAACTAACACACACCAATGTTCATTTTCTATTTTTTAGAAACGTTGACCTGTGACAGTGAAATTATTGTGATTTTTTAAAATTCATTATTCATCAAATGTCGACACATATCTTATAACGATATTCATATCAATTAAATTTTTATTAGTGCATTTGAATGTGATGTTTGGATGAATTTGTTATATCATATCATCAGATTTCACATCTTTTCATTATAATATTTAATCATCCATATATTTAATCAGTGGTGTAACATTTCACAGCGACAATGGAGAACGCAATAGAATAAATTAAACGTATATATATATATATATATATATATATATATATATATATATATATATATATATATATATATATATATATATATATATATATATATATATATATATATATATATATATATATAGAGAAACTCTTTGTCATACAAAATGGGAGAGTTATTGGTATCCCTTTTCCTTTCAATTGGGGCACTATGTCCATTACATAAACAAAATGTCTGAATTCACAAACAAATATTTCAAAAAATACAATGCCTTGCTTTGATATCCAAACATATTGATCATCATTCTTCGCTGGAACCGTTGTCACTGCTCAAACTACTTCCATGACTTGGGTTATTTGGAGGATTTTTTTTTCATTATGTTGATTTTTTTCTTCTTCTTCAAGCTCAATCTACAAACATAAAAATAAAGTGTAATGAGTATATATACATTGGTGAGAATAATGAAAATCTCAATATTAAATAATATACATCAATGTAAATAAAAAATAAATGTACCATAGCAAGAATTGACTCATGAACTATACACATTATTTCAAAACCAAATTTCATGCCATCTTTCAACAATTCATTTGTTGGCACAGTTCCATACTTTGTTTCTTGCAAGTTTTATACCCAACAACAAATCATAGATTTAATATAAAATATTTTTTTGTTCTATTAATTACAGACGGAGCTAAGTAAAACAAGATAGATGCTTATGAAGTTCACAATTAATTTCTGATATGCCAACATATACTGACAACCCATATTTAACCCAATTTCAATCAATTATTCTGATGGTTCTTCTTTGTATGTTATCACCTGTTTAAAGACATTCAATGATGATTGTTGTAAAAAAACTTAAAATATACAAAAATGAAATTTAGTTAAGTTGCTATAAAGAAGTAACAATTACTCACAAACATAAATATCAACCCTTTTCTTCCTTTTCATCCTGTTTTATGTGCTGAATGGGTTCCATTGCCTTTTCTTTTCTGCAAGAAAATACTTGAAAATTAATATTTAATGCTAAATTATTTAATTATTGTAACTAATCGAAAAATTCAATGATTACATATTACATTTGAAGCACGTTGTTGTTGAGATGGGTCCTCGTGCAATGCAATTATGTCCATTTCTTTGACCATCTCTTTATACATCTTTTTGGGCGTTCCTACTTCCATATTTTTTATATCGGCTCATTCATCCTTTGAGATTTTCATAAAATTCCTGAAAATGTAACATGACAATAAAATATTTGATTTTTATATTGATATATGAAAACTAAATATAACAAAAGTGATGTTTATAAATAATTTCTTTGTAGTAATATATACATATAATTCTAGAAAAACATTTAAAGGAATATTACTTTTTCAATCCTTCTTTTTTGTTGTTGTATTTTTTTGCTATTAAAAGTGTTACATGTCTCATTGACCATTTCTCTGGGAACTCTTCCTGTAGTTTACACAAATTTTGGTTCTTGAAATCAATGGATTGATTTTGTATTGTAAGTGGAAAGAACATCTATACATTTGTTCCACTAGATCACTCAAAGTTTTGTAAAAAAATTTCCCCCTTTCGTTAACCTCCGCTCCACTCCAGAGGAGCTTAGGAGAAATTCATTTTCATTTGCATGTTCTATTTTTTTTTCTTTTCTTAGAACACGATTCCTTTTCTTCATGTTGGTCTCTGCAGAACATTAAACATATCTGAATTAATATATTTTTTGAAACATGTTATCTAATATTTTTAAGTATATTATTAATGAAAATTCAAAAAAGAAACTCATATTGGATCGATAGTATTTTTTCATTCACCTCATTTATCCTTCTGAAATTTTTCCGTCAAGATTTTATGCTCTTCTGGTCTTAGATCAGAAATAATGTTATCGATCTTCGTTATTTTGAGGCTCTTAGTGATACACATTAAACAATACATATTAGTTAAACTTACATATAGTTCAAAAATAATAATTTTTGTAAAGAATTTACAGAGAACTTGCCTTTTTTTCTTTTCTGGATGTGCTATCAGTATTTTTGTTACTTGAACTCTTGTCAGCCATTTCTTTATCAATATGAAACTTGTACAATTCATTAATATATTTTATAAATATATCACATACTTTTCAAGTAAAATAAAAAAAATAAAGAAAATGGTGCGACTTTCGCAACTTACGTGCCGAACACGGTGCGATAGGTTCTTATAAACACACTGCCAATACAGTAGAAACACCGTATGATACTCTTTGTCAACAAGGAGACCCAGTGCGTTATATCAATACTAGAGCACCGATTAACATAAACATAAATTAATAAAAAAGCTATTTTTTTCAAACAATGTTTTTTGTCAATACGCGTCTGGTGCGCTATACTACAATTGCACACCGGTGTGCTATTTTAAACAGTGTGCACCCATTAACAAAAGTTGTTTTTAAAAAAATCGTGCAAGGGCCGACAAGGATTGGGATCCGACTCTACAAGTGGTCCTACAGGTTATATTTCATACGCTTATATATATAGTACTACAAACTCTATAAATCCTAAATGAAAAGTCCTAATTGTGAAGTCACATAAACAAGAAGAAGCAAGGGTTTAACGTAAGAATGATTTTTTTTTTTTCTAAATTTTAATTAAAAGTAAAGAGGAATAGAGATTGTAAATTATTTTATTAGTAAAATGCACAGTAAAATTTAAAATTTTTACTATGCGTGTATTAAATCTAATAAAAACTATATAATTTTTTTTTTACAGTAAAGTTTAACAATTTTACTATACTACAGTGTTTTTGTGTGAATCACCAGATGTTTCAAATTTCGATTCTCTGAATAGTGTTTTTGTTTGTAAGTATTTTGCTACTCCACAGTGCTCTCGTGCTCTCTTTCTCCAGTTATGTCTCTCGTGAAAATCCCACCCTGAAATTTTTCCAAAAATAATGAAATAATGAATAGCTTTTACTATTTAAAGGATTTTTTTTATGAAATTAGAGTTCTGAAAATCATTTTCCCTTCATTTCTCAATTTACCGTTTTTTTGTTTCACTTCAAAAAAGTAAAGTTGCGCTTTTTTTTTTCTCGATATTCGGTGCGTTCATTAACTAACAGCATTGGTGCATCTGGTAATAAAACCACACCAATGCGGTTAACAGTACATTAACACCGATAACAATAAATCCTTTTTTAAGGCATCGAAATTAGTTTTAGGTATCTACACCAAAATTTATTGTTGATTTTGCTCAAATGCAGGGAGAAAATATCATAAATATCGAATGGAAAATTCTTCAAAATCCATCTCATTCTATAATATGTCTCAAAATCCATTGCGTAGTTCTCCCTATCCATCTATAGATGTATTTACTTCAGATTTTATTTATATTTTCATTATCTAATAGAATTTGTTTTTTTATCCACGTAAATCAGCTGAATAAAACTAATATATACAAATTTGTATGTTCATTCAGATTCAGAATCAATTTCATATGCACAAAATATTCAAACATTTCCAAAATGTTGGAAGCTCTTGTCAAGAGCAGCATACCGCAAGGCACGGTTGGTAGATGAAAATGGATAGTTGCTTCACCCTGCCAATTGTAACTTGCCATCTTCTAGCCACAATCCTGGGACAATTATGTTAATAATAATTGTTTGGTATAATGTAAATATTTCAACGTAAAATCAATTAATCATGCATTGCCATGCTTACTTAACAATATCATCGATTTTGTACTAATCATGTTCAAATGGCCTAGCCTACGTACCATCTTTTGATGATGACTAACCTACCTACCATCTTTTGTTGCACCCCACAACAATGCCAAATCGAGAGAAGACTGAATTAAGAGAAAAACTCGGAGAGGAAAAATACCAAGAATGGTGTAATGAACCACCTATTCAATTCCCACTACGTCCAGATTCACCAATTAGGAATGACTACAACAATAGTAGTTCTTCACAAGTTGGCAATTGAAGCAATCAAATATAGGTTGGTATAGATGATTACTTAAGGGATACAACCGTTGTGTCAAATTATAGAATTATAATTTGTCAACATAAACTATCAACCCAGGGTAGGTAAGCTTGTGAGATGATGTGCAAAATATATGCAGGCTTAATACTTCGAGTGCTTAGTAATCAAATCAATCAATCATACACATAACTAATGCCTCTTTTCTGCATCAAAATTTGGCAGGAAAGGCTATGGAGTGGATTTAAACAACCCTCTACAACTCTTAGTATTGTTGATGTGATAAGAAAATATAAGGGATCAAACTTACAGCAATAAAGAAATCAACTTGATAATGTAAATAGAACTTGATTAAATGAAATCAACACATTAACATAGAAACTGAATCATTCAATCAATTGAAAATTGTTGCTAAAACTTTAGAAAGAGTACATTAGCTGTGTATATGAATTATTACTGCATAAAGGAAATTAAAATGCACACACACACTACAACTAAGGGAGTTGTGAGAAAAGGGGGCCCTCCCTCACTCACAACCCCTTTCAATATTAAAAGGGTTTTCTTAGTATAATGGACAAAACATCAAATATTATATTAATCTAAATATATTATAGCCGAGTACAGTATGATATGTGCTATCAAAAAAACCCAACCCAACCCCTTATAACATGAAACGTAGTCGAATTTATGCAAGTTCGAAAGCCCATATTTGGCTCGAATGAGGAAAACTAAAAATCTAAGCTATTAGCTTTCAATATAGGTATATATTGTCAAAATTAGCTCTGTTGAGTCTAATCCATGACTAAAAGCATGGATTAGAAAATTTTCGTTACATAGTTGGAGTTTCTCCTCATGCGTCCAACGAGAAGAGGTCTGTGGATCTGGGTGGTTTCAGAAGTGGATTTGAAACAACCAATAGGACATGATCGATGTATGACAAATTTACCACAAAACCCATGTTCTCATTTGATTTGGAAGTGAGTGGAACATAGCTAATCATTGATTCTGTTGCAGGAAATTTGGGCGGTTGCAGGAAATCCACATCTACAGAAATTTTAGAGCGTCTGCAGGAAATGCGACTGCGCGAGCTGTCTTACGGAAATTTAGGAGCTATTTCGAATCAAAGAAAATTTGCATAATATTTCTAGATAAATTGGCATGATAATTAAATAAGGAAACAACTGGCTTAAGGAATGCTCAAGTTTAAGGTAAAATGACACTTTTTATGTTAATTTTCATACCTCAAGCACATAGCACCCTTTTGTCCAAAAACCTAGATTATATAACCAAAATAAGCACAATTAGGGGTCAAGGAGAGTTCAAAATGGGAGAGGTAAGGTCTAGGAAAGCTTTCAAAATTAGGAAAAATTGGGAATCAACATCTCCCCCACACCTAGCTTATTACATGTCCCTTATGAAAGAAAAAATGTTGCACCCTCCAAAACAGTAAATCAGGCCTTTCCCTCGACTACAGCTACTGTAGCCAAATGATCCAATTGGGCCCTACTAGACTTTTCTTGAACCTAACCCCTGTAAATATCATTTTTCTTCTTCAGATGGTCAATCTGAGCCTTCTTCTTCTTCATGATTCGGGCTGCCTTCTGATGCCACTCCTCATGCTCTTTCTGCATGTGTAGGCTTTTTTCTTTCAGGATTTCATTCTCCTTCCTTAAAGCCCATTCTGAAACAATGAGCATAGTGATAATATCCTCTAATTATTATAGATACTGCCTTTTCTGGGGAGTTAATTCACCCTCATGATGTCCTTAGTAATATTAAGGCACAATAGGGTCCTCTTGTCCTTTATGTTCTTCTGTTGTTTCATTTGCTCTATCCTGTAGCGGGGGATATTGGAAGGACATTGTTTCTCCATCAATGAATTCAGTTGTCTCCACCTTCTCCTTTCCTTTAGGTGGGCTGTGGAGATTTTATTTCTTTTTATCACATTTCTTAGGAATTACCCCCCCTTCTACAGTGTCCTTTATAGCCAGCTTGGGAGTTTGGCTCCTTGTGAATCTCTTAGCGGGGGTGGAAGTTCCCTTCAACTTGGGAATTTTACCTATATATCCCCAATCACCACCACTTGTTCATATTTTTCATCCTCCTTTGTCTGAGGCCCACGGGTTCATGGCTTCTTCCTTGGTTTTTCTGCTCGCTTTTCTTCCTTGGGCTCTAAAGGGTCAGAGCTTTCATCCTCCACAAAATAATTCTTGGCCAGAAAATCCTCCCATGTCTTCTTATTCTTCTGCAGAACCTCCATTAGGATGATTTTTACCAGCCCATGGTGATATATGTTTTCCTCCAAGTGGGCTTCCCTTTCCTTAGCGGTCATAGACATTTTCATCAGGGACATCTTCATATAATAAGGAATATTCAAAGGCTTGTCTCAAAAATGTCTGAGAAGCCGAATGTGAAATAAAAACACGAGCCCAAAGCGACCTTCACATGTTATATACTTCTGCAGGAAAAATAATGGGTGTCGATGCTTACTTCTCAGGAATTCCTGTGGAATCCCTTTGTTCCAGTCAGGGTTTGAATGCTCCTTCTGGAGAAAGGACACTCAAATTCCATTATTTAAACGTTGGTTCTTCAACCAACATTCCCCGTATTGTGGAATTCTTCATGTTCGAGTCACCAGATCCTTTGTTAATCTGAACTAGACGTTACCAACTCTTGCTTTTTCGCCTTTCAAATTTAGGGTGAAAGAATTCTTAACCGCTGAATTATGGTCGTTGAATTTTTGAAACAAGGGTAACCACCTTGATTTCTCTAGTCTCGCTTTACTGTGAGGGTCGGCTTCCAAAAACGTAGGGTCTTATGGCTCGAATCGAACAGGGGCACACAGATTCGACATAGTGAAGGATGAGAGAGACATAATGAATGCGGCTCATAGAAATGTGGTGCTAAAACTTGCAATGGATCACTCAACAAGGGAGGGTTAAATTGGAAATATCAGAGAGCACGAAGATTTCGAAAAGCAAGTCATGATCATGATTATCATCATGATCTGACCTGCGGAATGGATATTGGGAGTACAACCACCGGACATGTCAAAGTCATGATGATCAGGCATGGAGCTCAATTTCTAATGCAACTGTTTACGACCACATTTTGTCGCAAGGTTTACCATAGCTTAAATCATACAAATTTCTAAAATTAAAGCATCATTACCTCTTACCTTAAGTGTCCTGTCACTAGTTGTACCTTACCAAGCTTACCTTCCAACGGTCCAGTCCTTGGATGACATTTTCTTGTTTCTTGAAATGATAACCCACTAAAAAAACTACATCAGATGTATAATCACACAATTCATGATGTCGACCAATAATAAAACTGTGAGTACTTTATCAAATAATTTAAACTGATGTTCTATCTATGACTTTTGTTCTTCAAGAAACCAAGGACGTTGCTGCAGGACATGGAACCATGAGTGCTGAACATTTTGCAGGAAAATATTCTACAGGAAAAACCGTTTCTCCCTTGTTTATGTACAGTTCATTGCACATGAATGAAGGTGTTGATGTCGAATGTGAAATTATATTATTAGATTACCATCCATTGAGGTCAACTGTTAACCAATGCGAGGCACATCACCATTAATGAGAGTGAGGACCAAGGTACCCGAATGCATCCTATCAGGTGTGAGTTTATGAGGTGTTGTCAAACCCCCTGTAGGATCCAGCTATCAAGGAGACATAATGATTCCCCATTTTTGTTGGAGAGATAACCTGTAATTAGGGCATACGAGCTTCAAGGCATCATAAGGCTCTATTATTGCACCCAGATAATTTGTTGATGTCGATGAGAGAAGATTGTTGGAATGAGGGCCTTAAGGAACCCCACATCAGTCCAACACGAGCAATCAACAGATTAACTGAAAAACATAATTTATTGAGAGGATGCCAAAATATCTACTGACCTGTGTTTTTAACAAGCCCAGGGCAGTCCAAACTCACCAGATTTCAATTTTAGAGAGTCTGAAATAATGAAAAGAAGACTCCAAGGGGGATCCTTCTCTGTAACGAGTCCATTGGGCTCAGAAAAAGGAATAAACCTATACTTAATAGACATCCCTCTCATGGTTTACCGAGCACGAGGAGGAACAAAGTGAGCTCATTGTATTAGTAGGAAAATCATGAAGAGGTAGTGGAAGCAATGACTCCTTCTCTCACTATCTCCAGCTCTTTCTTCTTCACAATTTCTTCCACAAATTCCTCCTTAGATTGGGGTTTTTGAGATAGTTTGAGTATGTGCCCATTCACCAAGAAGGTAACATTACCGTCATCAATATTTTTAACCTGAATAGATCCATTATCGAAAACTTTCTCAATTTCATAGGGGCCTAGCCAATTTGTGTTGAATTTCCCTTTAAATTTCTTAAATTTTGAATCATACAACAATTCCAAATCTCCCTCTTTGAATTGCTTATTTTAAATGTAAATGTCATTCCATTTAGCCTGTTGTTGTTGGATCAAGTCAGCATGTTGAAAAGCATCCTACCTAATCTCATCCTACTCATTGAGCTGCAATATTCTCTGCTGTTGAGCTTCATCAAGGTCTATATCCAAATATGCTGCCATCTTGAAAGTTCTGATCTGAAATTCAATGGGCAATAAAACTTGCTTTCCATACACCAATTCATATGGAGAGAAGTGAGTGGTATTTCTCCATGTGATCCTGTAAGCCCAAAATGCCTCAATAAGTTGAGACCAAACCTTCTTATGTAATTGTACTATCTTGGTAAGGATTGTCTCCAACATCTTATTTGTTGATTCCACCTGCCCATTGGCCTATGGATGGTAAGGGGTGGACTTCCAATGAGTAATCTGATATTTTTGCACAATTCCCTGCATAATATTTAACACAAACTAAGTACCTTGATCAATAATTATCTCCCTAGGTACCCCAAATCTTACAAAAATATTAGAGAAAAGAAAATCTATGACTGCTTTCAACGTTGCTCTAGGTAGTGCTCTTGCCTCCACCCACTTTGTAACATAATCAGTACAAACCAAAATATACTTCTTACCTTTGGACATAGGATTGATGGGACCAAAAAAATCAAGATCCCACCTCTCAAAGGGTTCTATCTGAACTTGTGGCTGCAAAGGCATCTCTTCTAATTGTACAAGCCGCCCCATTCTCTGGTAGATATCACACTTCCGAACATACTCCTTTGCATCTTTAAAAATACATGGACAGTAGTAACCTGAGCAGAGGATATTATAGGCTTTCTTCTTATAGGTTGTCTTCTTATGTAAAGCCTCTTCAAAAGAATCACCCATTACTGTAAAATCATCCATATAAACTTCCACACAATCATGCAAAAGGTCAGAGAAAACACCAAGGACCACCCGTTGGAATGTGGTTGGTGTGTTGCATAGACCAAATAGTAATACCTTATATGAATAGGTACCCCAGGGACATGTGAATGTTTTCTTCTCCTGTTCCTCTGGAGATATCCTAATTTGATTGTATCTGTTGAACCTATCTAGGAAGGAAAAACACTTTTTCCCTGCTAAAGTGTCCAGAACTTGGTCTATAAAAGGCAAAGGGAAATGGTATTTTAATTTAGATTTTTTTAGTTTCTGTAATATACACAAACTCACCATTTACCATTCTTTTTGGGGAGAACAACTAGTGGAGATACCCATTGGCTATCTGAGATAGGATAGATGAACCCTACATTTAACAATTTCTGCAATTCGTCTTTTACAATTTCCCTTAAGGAAGGGTTAATCCTTCTATGTGGTTGTCTCATGGGCCTAGAATTTTTCTTCCATATAAATATGATGAATGCATGTATCTGGGTGAATTCCCCTCATGTATGTATATTCCCATGAAAATGTATTTGAAATTTTTTTCAATGTTTGAATGAACTGTTTTTCTTGTTAAGGAGTTAAGGCAGAATTAATGTTTAAATAATTTTCAAGAAAATTTTCAACTACCTTACCCCCCCATTTAGTCATGGAATATGCAGGGAATGCAGATAAGAGGGTTGAATGTATTTTAGCTATTGTACTATGTTCATAAAAATCCTACATATTAGTAATGATATCTAAATTATGACTAGATTCCCTTCTAAATGCTACAGAAAATGAGGATAAGAAATAAAACAATTTATCAAATTTTCTTTTGAATTTTTCTTAAGACTCATGGCTTGGGCTATTGTTAAAAATGGTTGGGTACATTCTGAATCATGCTCCTCTTCTTTAACCCAATGTGTATTTTATGATCTCAAGAGGGGTTTAACAGGGGGATACAAATTAATGTGCTTTGTTTTAGCTCCATGAGTGATGGTCATGTTTCCAGACCTATACCCTATGTAGGCATCTGTCGTGGCTAACCACGACCTCCCCAATATCAAACGATGGCCTCCCAAGTTGGTTTTATGTTGAAGAACATAAAAGTCTACAGGGTACTCCCAATAATCTAATGATATTACAATGTCTTCTAATACCCCCTATGGCTTTACCTTAGACCTATCTGCTAATTATAACATGGTAGGAGTAGGTAATAAGTCAAAGGATCCTATATGAGATAAATAATCCGTAGTCATCACATTAATGGTTGCATCTAAATCAATTAAAGTGTAATTTATGGGATACCCATTGATAAAGGTGGTAACCACAGGGATTTCAGGGTCTGCATATTTTTTAGTAACAAATCCAATGGACATTAAACTTGCAAGCTTTCCACCTACTTGAATTGTGGAGGGTTCTTTCTTATGTCTTCTTGGTTTCTTGGTACATGTCTCCCTCACTGTTTTGACATAAATCAGAATATTCTTAATTGCTTGCAGTAATGGGATCTTAATGCACACATTTCTTAATTCAGACACAAGATCAAACTTGGGTTGTTTTATTTTCATTTCCAACCTCTCTAGAAAAGGAGGTTGGATCGTATGGGATGAGGAAGGTTTTTGTGGCCTTAAAGTATGTTGTTCTGTTGGTTCAGGTGTGGTTTCAACTTCAAGCATTTCCATAGTATCTTCCTCTATGATCTCCTCAATTCTTTTGGGCTGAGTCACCACTTTTCTCGATCTAAGTTTAATTTCCTGCAACGACACAGGAAATTCTTGCAACATAGGAACAAAAATTTCTTACAGTGGCTGTGGTGCAATATAGTAGGTAGGAAAAGTGGGATAAGTCACCAATACAATAATGTGAGCAGATTGGATGGTTTTATTGTTGGGGTTAGACATTGGTTGAGCAGGAAGTTGTGTGGGACGAGGTTGATTTGGTGGGGCAGGCAACTGAAGCTATTGTTGTGGTTGTACCATTTTTTGCGGTGTGGGCTATGGAGGATAAAATTTTTGAGTTGGAAAATTTTGTGCAGCCGCATAAGAAAATTTCCCCTGCCAAGGTTGTTTAGGAGGCCAGGGCTACCAGGGCATTAGAATATTACACATCTGATTCTGAGCATAAGGAAATTGAAAATGTGACTGTGACATAGTTGTAGGACGTGGCTGCCATGGTATTTGAGGTGCCATTGCATAAAGTGAATTGATAGCTCCATGATCTACTATATATGCTACTTTAATTTCAGGAAGAGAAGGACATTGATCAATGGAATGTTCAGCTTCACAAATATGGCATACCTCTATACTGTCAGCAGGGCATTCCCTTAGATCATGTTTCTTCCTGCATTTGGAGCAGAACACAACCATGGCTTTATCCAATTCATCTCGCTTGTTCTTAGCTTACAAAACATCCATTTGTGAAGATAAAGTGCTAAGAATATCAATCTTAAAGTTTTCAAATAAATTAACCATTTCAGCTCTGGTTACCCCAGTTCTAGCAACTGATTTGATACTCCTGGAAGAAGTGTCTCTTGACCGTCCTCCAACCTTGGAATTTCCTCTTGAATATCTTATACACAACTCACACACATCATCATAGATCAACTTTGATACATCACCTGCTCCTATTAAGTTTGAAATCTCCAAAAAATTTGGTCTAATTTCCCTGAGAAAATTTTCCTTTTGGTTTCTTTTCTCAGTGGATTTATCTTGGATATTTGTCGATTATATTGGAATCTCTCCACCAAGTCCTCCAGACTCTCCCCTTCCTTATAATTCATGCCAAAAATATCTTCTTTGAGGTCTCTAGTTTTACAATAATCTTTGTATTTCTTCAAGAATACCTTCTTCATTTCATCCCAAGTTGAAATGGCATTTAGACCCAAACTGATAAATCACCTAAGAGCTGCATATTTCAGTGTAGCAGGAAACAATTTCAGCTTTTGAGCATTGAAATAATAGTCATAACTTCTGTGAAACACATCAAATTCAAATAGGAAGACATCACGATCTTCACTAGAGGCACCAAAAATATTAGGTAACGTAGAGGGAGGAATGTTTTTCATCTGAGTAGCTCCACGAGTATCCCTGATAGGGAATTCAAATGTGACTAGTTCCTCTTCTTTATTAGTGTAGTTCCCATATGTGTCACCAATACCCTCTAAATGAGCTATATCGGAGCAAGAGAGAGTAAGATCTCTGTAGAATACAGATTCTTCAAAATCAATGGTTTGGAACTTTGGTTCTTGAATAGGATTGATGAGGAATTCCTCTTCAGGTTGACCACTGAGCAACGATATTGACTTCCTTGCGAGAGGAGGTTCTAAATGGGCAACAACATAGGATTTCCCAACATAAGATTCTATTGTAGAAGTATTGATTTGTTTATGATCAACAACCAAGCTGTTTTCAGGACTACAGACCTCCTATTCAAATTCTCCTTCTTTTGTTGCCTTATTTCTTGTAGACTTCCTTGTTCTTGCCAATGTATCAGTGAATTAAGTGGTGCTCACACCACCACCAAAAAAATTTGAAAATATTGGACCCTATTCATCTATTCAAAAATTCAAAAATTCTACTTATCAAACAAGCAGGACATGGCTTTGGCGAAATTCTGATCTCTGCAGTTGCATAGGGCTTACCCTACGTCTTACCTCTTTGACTCCCCCAGCTCGGAAAAATCTAAAACAACAAAAATCATACTAAAACACTTTCAGTATCATCCCTTAGCACCTCCCTGACAACAACGCCAAAATGTTTAGTCAAATTATAGACTTATAATTTGTCAACATAAATTATCAATGTAGGGATCAATGTAGGGCAGGTAAGATTGTGATATGTTGTGAAAAATATATGCATGCTTAATACTTCAAGTGCTTACTAATCAAACCAGTCAATCATACATAGAACTAATGCCTCTTTTCTACATCAACATTTCGAATCAAAGGCTATGGAGTGGATTTAAACATCCCTCTACAGATCTTAGTATTGCTGATGTGATCAGAAAAGATAAGGGATCAAACTTACAACAATAAATAAATTAACTTGACAATGTAAATCGAACTTGATTAAATGAAATCAACACTTTAACATAGAACCCTAATCATTAAATCAATTGAAAATTGTTGCTGAAACTTCAGAAAGAGTACATTAGATGTGTAAATGATGTATTACTGCATAAAGGAAATTAAAATCCACACACACACTAAAACTAAGGGAGTTGTGAGCAAAGATGACCCTCCCTCACTCACAACCCCTTTCAAGATTAAAAGGGCTTGCTCAGTAGAATAGATAGAACATCAAATATTATATTAATCTGAAGATATTACAACTAAAATCTGATATGTGCTATTAGAAAAACCCAACCCAACCCCTTACAACATGAAACATAGTCTAATTTATATAAGTTTGAAAGCCCATATTTCGCTCGAATGAGGAAAACTACTAATATGAGCTATTATCTATCAATACAGGTACAAATTGTCAAAATTAGCTTTTTTGACTCTAATCCATGACTAAAATCATGGATTAGATAATTTTCATTACATAGCCAGAGTTTCTCCTCGTGCGGCCAACGAGAAGAGTTCTGTTGACCTGGGTAGTTTCAGAGGTGGATTTGAAACAACCAATAGGACAACATCCATGTATGATGAATTCCCCACAAAACCCATGTTCTCATTTGATTTGGAAGTGAGTGGAACATAACCAAATGCTAATTATGTTGCAAGAAATTTGGACGGTTGCAGGAAATCCGCATCTCCAGCAATTTTTGGAGCGTATGTAGGAAATGCGACCGCACAAGCTGTCTTTAGGAAATTTCGGAGCTGTTTTGAATAAAAGCAAATATGCATAATATTTCTAGATCAGTGGGAATAATAATTCAATAAGGAAACAACTAGCTTAAGGAATTGTTAAGATTAAGGTAAAATGACACTTTTTATGCTAATTTTCATACCTCAATCATATAGCACCCTTTTGGCCAAAAACCTAGATGATAGAACCAAAATAACTACAATTAAGGGTCAAGGAGAGTTCAAAATGGGAGAGGTAAGGTCTACGAAATTTGTCAAAATTAGACAAAATTGGGACTCAACAATGACTTTCACGGAGAAAATGTTGTTAGATGCATTCTAGAGCGATGATCAGCTAGGGGATGATGCTCATATCATTGATATCTTGTTCGAAAGCCTTAAATTTTCTTCCACCACCCCTCTCTTTGGGCTTGGATGTCAGTCAAAGTCTATCCTGTTGGGGATGACGATGTTACTGTACAACTTGAAAGCAAAGTTTGGCTTGTCGAATGCATGTTTCTCAGGAATTTTGAGGTAATTGACCATCAAGTCCCTTATATTTTGAGAAATGTTGTCACACAATCAACCTTACAAATGGTGAATTTTATAAACGTTAATAATTATTGGCATTAACATATATTTAATATTATCCATGACCAACTACAGGTTATTCAAATATAAGGTTCTTCTGAGTGATAATGTCTTGCTTGGTAGTTGTGAAGAGGCAAAGAAATTGTTGAAAATGTTGGGTGTTGAGTACATATCATATCATGCATGTCCAAATGATTTTATTATATATAGAGGAGTATGCAAACAAAGAGCTATCTCCGAAATGTGGGCATGACAAGTATGATAAATAAAAAAATAAGGGTAAATCATGTGGTCCTCCTTTTAATATATTGAAGCACATGCCTATAATCCAAAGGATTCAAAGGCTCTTTCATTGCAAAGAATTAGCTATGTTGCAGGGATGGCATGCCTCACACAGAAGTGACTTGGGAGTTATGCAAATCCAAATATATTCAATAGCCATGAAGCATATAGAGGATACATGGCCCGAAAAATTCAAGGATGAAGTACGAAGTCTACGAGTCAGCATAGCCATGCATGGCGTCAACCCATATTCCCTCTAGAACAACAAATATTATGTTGGACCTGTAGTAGTGATCAATAACAATGTCCCCCCATGGTTGTCTGTGAAGAATGAACATATTATGTTGGCTCTCATAGTCCCTGGTAGAATACAAGTGAAGAATATGTATGTATACTTACAACCACTGGTAAATGAATGAAGGAATTATGAGATGGGATAAATGTATATGATGTATCAAGACCCATCGCAGCATAGAGGGGGTTTACATTGTATGCCATATGTGCTTACGACCATGATTATCCAAGCTTAGGTGTTTGCTCTGGTAAATTACATGTTTATTGATTTGTTTATATACGTAGCAATATTCTTTCGCATATTAATTATTTAATTCATTGTAATTGTTCTGATCTTCATGATATTCTTTAACGTGCCATGCATATTGTATACAATAATTTCATAGGTCTTGTAACGAAATGGTATTATGGATGTAAATGTTGTGGACCTTCTCTGAAATCTAGATGGTCCAACGACTTAAGAAGGCCAGTGTATGACTGCTACGGGGTATTCCTACTAGAAGAACACCCTTATAAAAGAGAAACATCCTCTTTCAATGGTAAACGAGATAAAACCCAAAGGCCTGCAATAATGACACCAGCTGAATGGCTTGGAGCATATGAGAGAGAGAAGGAGAATGAGTTCATAGAAATGTTCGATTCAAATGGGAAGCCTATGTTCGATGATCCATAATTCTTTGACACATATGTTGATAAATTTCCCATTGGGATGAAAATGAAAACTATCTTTTATAACCTCCCATATTGGGAGCATCTTAAGATTACCCACTTATTAGATTCCATGCGTATATTTAAAAATGTTTAATCTTCTTTATGGAGGCACATATCATCGAAAAAAAGTGACACATTGGATGTTAGGAAATATCTTATTACTTCAAAAACTAAAAAGAAACATTAGCCAAGACGATTAGAAAGTACATGATCAGAGGCTGGTTCCTCTAACTGATACAAAGAAGGTGATGTCCCATGGATTTAAAAAAAAAAATGATCTTTCTTTGGAAAAGGAAGTTATAATGGGTGTGAGGGTTCCATCTTCATATGGGTCTTCACTATGATGCTTATTCACCGTGGAAGACCACTTTTCAGGGTTGAAATCGCATGACCATTCGAATCTTCTAAGAGTACGTATAATGTCAAAAGCATGATTTTATTATTTTTTATATTAATAAATTTTATCCCATGCAGGTATCATAAAACATAACAAATTGTGTATATTATTGCATGTGTTTATAGATTTGCAGTGTCATTATCCTTTGTTCATGCGTGGGTGTGTGAAACATGACCTCCCCAAAGATCTAGGATGTGCCATATCTAAATTATCTACATTTGTACGTTGGATCACATCAAAGGAGATTCAAGTGACTAACATTCCACGGTGGCGTCAAGAGATAGTTGAGATTGTTTGTATGTTTGAGAAGGAACTGCCGACGAGTTTCATGGACTTGCAGGTTCATCTTCTAATCCACCTTGTAGATGAGGTTGAATTATTTGGGGTGGTTTCTTGTCGTTGGATGTTCTTCTTAGAGAGGTACATGAAGAAATTGAAAGGTTTTATTTGGAAAAGGGAAAAACCTGATGGATCTATGGCAGAGGGGTCTATCGCATGAGTCTTTCTATTATTCTAGTGAGTACATCAAGCAGATCAACAACAGACCAGGTGCGGTGATTTGGGACGATGAAAGGGATGAAGATAAAAGAGAAGGGGAGCTTCTCCAAACGAATGGAAAAAGGTGCTTGATAAAGAGTAAGTGACTTATAATTTTTCAAATTTACACAAAGTAAATATTCACGTTGAACTTCGATATAATGTATATTTTGATCTCATATGTACTATATGTCAGTTTGATTTTATCAACGAATGCATAAATTGAAGCAATCAATAAATTTGTTCTTTACAATTTCGAATTAACACAACCGTGGGTCACATTGTATGAAAAAAAGAGGAAGAAATGGGATAGTGACAGGAAATAATTCAGACGGTTGAATAGTAGAAGCGTGCCTTATCCCGATCATTTAAAAGAAAATATGCCAATTATATGCCCTAATAGTTGGGCTGCTAACCAAGTCAGAGATAAATACGGTGCAAGTGGTCGTTACCCACGTGTTGAAGAGGATGAACTAAATGTAGGGATTGGGTGCAAAAACTCAGTAATAATATATTTATGTACATTTTAAACCTAATAATTCACCTTTGAAATGTAACATCTATATTTTGTATTTTAACAGTTGGATTATTAGACACATGAAACTATGATTTTTTAACTATTTTATAGGTGCATTTTTTCACATCTATGTGGGCATATGGACACAATTTTCACACAGAAAATGTCGATGATGGACACATGACACAAGACTGCGGAGTGGAAGTCGAGTTCGATCAATCTAGTCGAGCTAGCCACCATGTTCAAAACCTAGTATGAGGGATGCTAGGTTATGTCGAAAAGATACAAGACATCATTGAAATGGACTTCTCTTCTTTCCAATGTGTTATTTTTAGGTGCAAGTGGTGGGACACCTTTGATCGGAATAATGTAAAGGAAGATCGCGATAGTAGGCTGATATTTATCAATTCTAGAAATATGTGGGATGAAGCTAAGGAGCCTCATGTTTTCCCCAAACATTGCAACCACGTGTTTTTTTAACCAGATGTATTGGATAGGGATTGGTGATTCGTATTGAGACATGACCCTATATCAAAACATAATTTTGAGAACAATAGTGTTATCATGCCAAGTGAGCTGAAAGATAATGAGGGTGATCATGAGAACAGAGAGTGATATGTTACATGTGTTATTTCATCATTTATACTATTTAAGATGGGTATTCATAAAGAAGAGTACTTAACCTTATAACTAAGACTTTTTTTTTTTTTGAAACATTATAATATGTATTTTGAATTAATTGGTTTTCATTATGTTAATATTAAAATCATTTCACTTGATAATTTGAAATTATGTTGATCTCGAAAACAATATGTTGTATCAAGTTCTTTTTTTTATGTCAATACCTAAAATATTACAACTACTTGATTGCTTTAAATGTTTTTGCATTATATTACTTAAATAAATGCACCGTGTGTGTGTGTTTATATATATATATATATTCAAAATTTAAAAAAATGTATTAATGTATATTGTTATTTTTGGTATGTAGGATCATAATAAAATAATGATAATTCTAAACATTAATTTATTTGAATTATTTTCTAAAATTTATTATGTTACAAAAATTCATATTATTCTAGATTTATTATTTTACAATTATTTATATTCATACAAATTTACAATTTTACAATTATGGTAATTTAACAATATGTACGGTATACATTTTACTTACGGTACTTATGGTTCAAAATTGACAATTAATTTACAATGTTACAATTTCACAAAACAATTACAAGTATAATTACAATTTTACAAATATTTTACATACAATTACAATTACAATTTTATAATTTTACATACAATTACAATTAAAATTACAATTACAATCATTTCACAATACAATTACAATTTTACAACTATTTTACATACAATTACAATTAAAATTTCTGTAGGTTTTAACCCTGAACAGAAATTATCTACACACGAATCTTATAACAGAAAATAAACAATAGCGAGCGCATAAAACATAAAACAGATAAACACAGAGATTTTCCCCTGGATCCCAAATCGGGACGACCAGCTTGATTTTTCATTATATTCCTTTTAGTGTTACAACACATATATATACATGCCGAAGCATGCATAAACCCCAATCCATTAACCCTGGATTAGAACATAACCGTAGTTCCCTTGACCGGATCTACAAAATACCAGGGGTTGAAAACCATCGTACCCCAAAACCATGTGCAAACTCATGCACAAAACATGGGTGGGTCCGCATATATATGAGTGGGACCGCATACCAAAATTTTTTTCGCCGGGCCGCTGCCCCGGACCCCGACAGGGGGGGCTGTCGCCCCCCCTGTGACCCCCCTGCTGTGCCCGGCACAACGTATAGAGCGTGGGGCTAGTTGTGGAAAGAATATAACACATACCCAACATTCTCCCACTTGTTGTTTTCTTTCCACAAGGGGCCATAGGAGAGCTTAGTCATTGGGCCAATTCTTCAACACCCATTGTTTCTCTACACCAAGAGAACTTATGAGTGCTCACAGGCTTCGTCAATGCATCTGCAACATTATTCAAAGTGTCCACCTTTACCAGCAACACCCTTTTAGCCTCAACCATATCTCTAACAAAGTGATATTGAACATCAATGTGCTTTGTCTTTAAATGATAAGCAGGGTTCTTAGCCAAGAAAATTGCACTTTGGCTATCACAGTCTATCCTTATAGCTTGCTGTACCAACCCCATACTTGAACACAATCTCTGCAACCAAACTGTTTCCTTGCTTGCATGAGTGGCTGCTATGTATTCTGCCTCTGTAGTTGAAAGCGCCACTACAAACTGTCTTTTACTCATCCAACTGACTGCGCCTCCAAATAGGCTAAACACATACCCACTTGTAGATCTTCTTTGGTCCAGATCTCCAGCCCAGTCTGCATCAACAAAACCACGAATGTCCAACATTCTTTCTAATCCTGGTCTTCCTTGGTAGCACAAGCCATAATCACTAGTGCCACGTAAATATCTGAAAACCCGCTTCACTGCTGTCTAATGCTCCTTCCCTGGGTTTGACATAAACCTGCTCAATACTCCCACTGCATGTGCAATGTCTGGTCTAGTACAGACCATTGCATACATCAGGCTACCCACTTCACTTGCATATGGAACACGGGACATATCCTTCTCTTCTTCTTGTGTCTTGGGAAACTGTTCAGCAAATAGCTTTACACCTATAGGAATAGGAACTTTCACCAGTTTACTATCCTGCATATTGAACCTCTGCAATATAGTCTCGACATACTTCCTCTGGTTTAACCAGAGCTTCCTCTTTGCCCGATCTCTCTTAATTTCCATGCCCAAAATATAGTTTGTAGCACCGAGATCCTTCATGTCGAATTTGGAGAACAGTTGGGTCTTCAAATCTTGGATAATTTCTTTGTCATTTCCAATCAACAACATATCATCCACATACAAGACCAAATAAATAACACGGTCACCAATTAATTTAAAATAAACAAGTGATCCTCCTTGCTTCTGGTGAAGCCAAGTCCCCGTATATAGGTATCAAATTTCTGATACCACATCCTTGGTGACTGTTTTAACCCATACAGAGACTTCTTCAACCTGCATACTAGTTTTTTCTTACCCTTCACCATAAAGCCTTCAGGTTGCTTCATGTAGATCTCCTCTTCTAGATCCCCATGAAGAAATGTTGTCTTCACATCCATCTGTTCTATCTCAAAATCAAATGCAGCAGCAACAGATAAAAGTAATCTAATAGAAGTAACCTTGGCAACAGGAGAAAAAATATCACCAAAATCAATTTCCGGCACCTGGGAATAACCTTTTGCTACCAACCGAGCTTTGTATTTATCCACCTTGACTTCTACATTCTTCTTCTTCTTAAACACCCATTTTCTCCCGATGGGCTTCCTTCCAGCCGGCGACTCCACCAAATCCCATGCCTCATTTTTATGCAAGGATGCCATTTCATCAACCATGGCCTCCTTCCAGAGTTTTCCATCCTCTGAATCTACTGCCTCCCTGAAAGTTTTGGGATCATCATCAGTTATAGTTAAGGAAAAACCTGAACAGAAAGCAGATGGACTATACCTTTCTGGTTGCCTTCTTTCCCGAACTGATCTTCTCAAAGCTGGGGTTTGTGGCTCTTCCTCTTCTGAATCTTCTTCTATTGTAGAGTCTGATTCATCCTGCTTTAGCTCAAACTCTATCTTCTTAGGTTCCTTTGGTAGGACTTCATGTGTAACAACATCTTTCACCTCTCTAAACACCACATCTCGGTTGTACACAACCTTCCTTGTTTCTGGGTTCCAAAGCTTGTAACCCTTTAAATGATCCTTATACCCAATGAAGATGCACCTTTTAGATTTATTATCCAACTTGGTCCTTTTCTCCTTTGGAACATGTACATATGCATCACATCCAAATACCCTTAGATGTGAAAGAGAGGGTTTCTTACCAGTCCATACCTCATGTGGAGTCTTATCCTCCAACGCTGATGAAGGTGATCTATTAATTAAGTAACATGCAGTCTCCACTGCCTCTGCCCAGAATTCTTGTCCTAACCCGGTACCACTGAGCATGCTTCTTGCCTTTTCCATCAGTGTTCTATTCATTCTTTCTGCAACTCCATTTTGCTAAGGTGTGTATGGAGTAGTCTTCTGTCGTTCTATACCACACTTCTTACAGAACTCTTCAAATTCATTCTTGCAGAACTCCCCACCATTATCTGTCCTCAACGCCTTTATCTTCTTCTCTGTCTGGTTTTCCACCAGAGCCTTAAATTCTTTAAATTTGTCAAAGACTTCAGATTTCTTTCTCAAGAAATATATCCATGTATTCCTTGAGAAGTCATCTATGAATGAAACATAGTACACAGACTTTCCCAGTGATGGAACTGACACAGGCCCAAACACATCACTGTGCACAAGTTCTAATATCTTGTTTGCCCTCTTAGCACCAGAAAGAAAACTCACCCGATTCTGCTTCCCATATACACAATGTTCACAGAAATCGAAATCCAGAGAACAATTAGACATACCTTCTACCATACCATCTCTATGCAGTATCCGAAGGCCCTTTTCTCCAATATGTCCAAGCCTTTGATGCCATAGCATGGTCTTTTCTCCAGAGACAGCTAGGCTTTCCGTCCCACTTTCAGGAACCACAGAACTGTTACACCCATCAATAACAGTACTACCTTGTAGCTTGTACAGAGTTCCAGTCTGAACTCCCCGCATTAATACCAATGCTCCCCGAACCATCTTGCAGGCATCTTTCTCGAACACTGTTTTTACACATGCATCATCCATCTTGCTTACAGAAATCAGATTTCTGGCCAATGCAGGAATATGCAGAACACCAGGAAGTGTTCTAATCCTTCCACCTTGCAGCTTCAGCTTGACCTTTCCACATCCGACGATTCTGGCCTTCCTATCATCCCCTAGGAAGACATCACCACCATCATATTTCTCATACTCGCAGAACCACTCCCTATGGGGAGTGAAGTGAAAGGATGCACCTGAGCCAATCAACCATGACTCATGATCTACATGTGTATTTGAAGAAGAAGCCAAATACACATCCCCACCTTCATCCGAGGTGGTTTTTGCCTCTGCAGAAGGACCTTTATCAGATCCCTTTCCTTTCTCAGGAGCTTTAGATCTGCATTCCTTTTTGTAGTGCCCTTCCTTTCCGCATTTCCAGCACACCTTTACAAACTTTCCAGGAGATTTAGATATCCCTCTAGATTTAGATCTCCCACTCGAAACCTTATTCTTGTTTCTGTTCTGGGACCTTCCTCGTACAGATAAGGCATCTCCATTCTGACCCTCCATATTTCTTCGTCTCATTTCCTCCGACAGCAAGGCTAAGACAATGTCATCAAAATTCAAGGTAGTTGTATTGCTACCTATTGCAATAACCAGACTGTCCCACGAGTCTGGTAGAGAGCACAACAAACTGATGCACTTATCTTCATCTGAGATTTTAATATCAACAGACAACAGCTGACTTACCACAGTATTGAAGGCGTTCAGATGCTCTGTCACCGAGTCTCCATCCTTCATCCTCAGGTTATACAACTTTTTCCGCAGGAACAACTTATTCACCAGAGACTTAGATTGGTACAAAGTCCCAAGTTTTTCCCACAAATTCTTCACTATAGCTTCCCCAGATACATTCAACAATACTGAATCTGAGACACACAACCGTATTGTGCTCTTAGCCTTCCGATCCAGTTTCTTCCAGTCTTCATCTGACATTGCCGTTGGTTTAGTACCTGGATCTACCGCGATCCACTGATCTTTATCCACCAGCAGATCCTCTATCTTGAGCTTCCACAACTCAAAACTATGACCATTAAATTTCTCGATCTCTATCTTTCCGCCGCTCGCCATCTTCTTTCACCACAAGAATCGATCCCGCAGATCTCCCACTGAATGTGGTCCACTCTTAGGAGTGGAATAAAAACCCCTACAGTAGGGGCACATGCCCCTTTATTGCCAAATAGTTCTCGATATCAGCATACCATTTTAACCTCAATATAAATTATCTACAATACCTAATCTTTATAATAGAAAATAAATAATAGCAAGAGCATAAACATAAAACATAAACACAGATTTTCCTCTGATCTCAAATCGACGACCCATTGATTTTTCATTATATTCCTTTTAGTGTTACAACACATATATATACATGCCGAAGCATACATAAACCCCAATCCATTAACCCTGGATTAGAACATAACAGTAGTTCCCTTGACTGGATCTACAAAATACCAGGGGTCGAAAACCATCGTACCCCAAAACCATGTGCAAACTCATGCACAAAACATGGGTGGTTCCGCATATGAGTGGGACCGCATACCAAAAAAAATTTCGCCGGGGCACTGCCTCGGACCCCGACAATATAACACATACCCAACAATTTGAATTATAATTTACAATTTTACATACAATCACAATCACGATACATGCAATTACAATTAAAATTACACAAATTTACAATTACCAATACATAATATTTAATAAATATCATGATTTAATATCAAAAATAAACATCACGATCATGATAACCATCGTACAAACATCATATTCTAAAATACACATTCAAATTAGCTAACATCATCTAATCATCGTGATCATGATCATCTAACAAAACACAAGCATTGTATAACATCATCACAACACAAACATCAGTAATACATCTCATGTCAAATAACTGCTATCACATACACATCTATCTGCAGGCATATTAAATGAACATATCCAATATGACCTAACTATATACACATCATGATGAACACCAACATGTAAATTAAGTACATCAACATGAACTGTAATAGAATTTCATATAAATATCAAATATCTGGTGGTACTACATCAATACTATAACTACTACTAGTTGAGGCCAGCTCAGTCGATGGTGCATCCTCATGCTTAGATGGATGGCGTGCGCATTGATCAGATGGTTCAGTCTACTCAGGAGGTGCCTATTGATGAGTTGATGGTGTAGCCTACTCAGTGGATGGTGCCTACTCAGATAGACCTACCTACTCAGGGTCAGGTGCATGCTCAATCGATGGTCGTGTATTCCCAGGACTAGGTGCCTGCTAAGATGGTGCCTGCTCAGAAGATACCTGCTGATTAAGACTCGATGATGGCTTCTCATCTCTTGCGTGAGGTGAAGGAGGAGTAGGTGGAGTACTATAATGACGATCACTCCCCTCAGGATCATGATCAATTGATGAGCTTCTCTATCGCACATCTCCACAACACCTCTCCCTCCTAACCGCTAGTATCCTGAAAGCTCCAACAATATGACACATAAGGGTCATCATATCATGGGGCATGTCTCTCCAGAGCTCTGTGAGCCTACGATCAGCCTAGATCTCTCTGATAGTAGTAGGGAATATTCCCTCATCAACCAGGAGTCGCCACAGTCGATCGCCCAACTCCATCTTGAATCGGATGTCTGCCCTACGCCGCATCCCTGCGGGTATTTTCACCCAAGGATTAGGTCTATCACCCTGATTCGTGGCCTGCGCCATCTCCTCATCATGATCTACAAGATCATCTAGTGTAGGTGGAATCATGTCCCCAATGAATGTGCCAATATCTACAAAATATATAATACACAACAATAATTAGACAATTTCATTAAATAATTTCATAAAACAAGTTAAAGAACGTGTTAGAATAAATTTTATTCTAATTAATTAATTAAGACAATAAAATAAAACTATATTAATTTAAATAAAATACTAATTACCTCTAGCATCCGGTGAATCATCCTGTGTGAAGAGGATGTTGGTACTCCCTCGCCAATCCAAACCTGCATACGGACACGACACCATCACGAACATGTGATCATCAACACTGGCTAGCAGTTCCAGTGCATCACTAGATATCCTGGTCAGATAGTCGGACATGCCCCTCTTGGGCATCATCTAGCCCCACATCTGCATCCGTACATGTAACATCATCCCATGAGAACTTGCCTTTTTTTCTTTTCTGGATGTGCTATTAGTATTTTTGTTACTTGAAATCTTGTCAGCCATTTCTTTATCAATATGAAACTTGTACCATTCATTAATATATTTTATAAATAAATCACATAATTTTCAAGTAAAATAAAAAAATAAAGAAAATGGTGCGACTTTCGTAACTTACGCGCCGAACACGGTGCGATAGGTTCTTATAAACACACCACCAATACAATAGAAACACCGTATGATACTCTTTGTCAACAAGGAGACCCGGTGCGTTATATCAATACCAGAGCACCGATTAACATAAACATAAATTAATAAAAAACTATTTTTTTCAAACAATGTTTTTTGTCAATACGCGTCTGGTGCGCTATACTACAATTACACACTGGTGCGCTATTTTAAACAGTGTGCACCGATTAACAAAAGTTGTTTTTTTTTAAATCATGCAAGGGTCGACAGGGATTGGGATTCGACTTTACAAGTGGTCCTACAGGTTATATTTCATACGCTTATATATATATAGTACTACAAACTCTATAAATCTTAAATGAAAAGTCCTAATTGTGAAGTCACATAAACAAGAAGAAGCAAGGGTTTAACGTAAGAATGATTTTTTTCTTTTTTTTTTCTTTTATGAATTTTAATTAAATGTAAAGAGGAATAGAGATTGTACATTATTTTTTTAGTAAAATGCACAGTAAAATTTAAAATTTTTACTATGAGTGTATTAAATCTAATAAAAACTATATAAAAAAATTATTATAGTAAAGTTTAACAATTTTACTATACTACAGTGTTTTTCTGTGAATCACCAGATGTTTCAAATTTCGATTCTCTGAATAGTGTTGTTGTTTGTAAGTATTTGATACTCCACAGTGCTCTCATGCTCTCTTTGTCCAGTTATGTCTCTCGTGAAAATCCCACCCTGAAAATTTTCCAAAAATAATGAAATAATGAATAGATTTTACTATTTAAAGGATTTTTTTATGAAATTAGATTTTTGAAAATCATTTTCCCTTCATTTCTCAATTTACCGCTTTTTTTTCACTTCAAAAAAATAAAGTTGCGCTTTTTTTTCTCGATATTCGGTGCGTTCGTTAACTAACAGCGCTGGTGTGTCTGGTAATAAAACTGCACCAATGCAGTTAACATTACATTAGCACCAATAACAATAAATCCTTTTTTAAGGCATCGAAATTAGTTTTAGGTATCTACACCAAAATTTATTGTTGGTTTTGCTCAAATGCAGGGAGAAAATTTCATAAGGATATCGAATGGACAATTCTTCAAAATCCATCTCATTCTATAATATGTCTCAAAGTCCATTGCGTAGTTCTCCCTATCCATCTATAGATGTATTTACTTCATATTTTATTTATAGTTTCATTATCTAATAGAATTTGTTTTTTTATCCACGTGAATCAGCTAAATAAAACTAATGTATACAAATTTGTATGTTCATTCAGATTCAGAATCGAGTTCATATGCACAAAATATTCAAACATTTCCAAAATGTCGGAAGCTCTTATCAAGAACAGCATACCGCAAGGCACGGTTGGTAGATGAAAATGGATAGTTGCTTCACCCTGCCAATTGTAACTTGCAATCTTTTAGCCACAATCCTGGGACAATTATGTTAATAATAATTGTTTGGTATAATGTAATTATTTCAACGTAAAACCAATTAATCATGCATTGCCATGCCTACTTAACAATATCATAGATTTTGTACTAATCATGTTCAAATGGCCCAGCCTACGTACCATCTTTTGATGATGACTAACTTACCTACCATCTTCCGTTGCACCCCACAACAATGCCAAATCGAGAGAAGATTGAATTAAGAGAAAAACTCGGAGAGGAGCGATACCAAGAATGGTGTAATGAACCACCTATTCAATTCCCACTACGTCCAGATTCACCTATTAGGAATGACTACAACAATAGTAGTTCTTCACAAGTTGGCAATTGAAGCAATCAAATATAGGTTGGTGTAGATGATTACTTAAGGGATACAACCGTCGAGTCAAATTATAAAATTATAATTTGTCAACATAAACTATCAACCTAGGGTAGGTAAGCTTGTGAGATGATGTGCAAAATATATGCAGGCTTAATACTTTGAGTGCTTAATAATCAAACCAATCAGTCATACACATAACTAATGCCTCTTTTCTGCATCAACATTTGGTAGGAAAGGCTATGGAGTGGATTTAAACAACCCTATACAACTCTTAGTATTGTTGATGTGATAAGAAAAGACAAGGGATGAAACTTACAACAATAAAGAAATCAACTTGATAATGTAAATATAACTTGATTAAATGAAATCAACACATTAACATAGAAACTGAATCATTCAATCAATTGAAAATTGTTGCTAAAACTTCAGAAAGAGTACATTAGCTATGTATATGAATTATTACTGCATAAAGGAAATTAAAATGCACACACACTACAACTAAGGGAGTTGTGAGCAAAGGGGGCCCTCCCTCACTCACAACCCCTTTCAATATTAAAAGGGTTTTCTTAGTAGAATGGACAAAACATCAAATATTATATTAATATAAATATATTACAGCCGAGTACAATCTGATATGTGCTATCAACAAAACCCAACCCAACTCCTTATAACATGAAACATAGTCGAATTTATGCAAGTTTGAAAGCCCATATTTGGCTCAAATTAGGAAAACTAAAAATCTAAGCTATTAGCTTTCAATATAGGTATAGATTGTCAAAATTAGCTCTGCTGAGTCTAATCCATGACTAAAAGCATGGATTAGACAATTTTCGTTACATAGTTGGAGTTTCTCCTCATGCGTCCAACGAGAAGAGGTCTGTGGATCTGGGTGGTTTCGGAAGTGAATTTGAAACAACCAATATGATAGGATCGATGTATGATGATTTCCCCACAAAACCCATGTTCTCATTTGATTTTGAAGTGAGTGAAACATAGCTAATCGTTGAATCTGTTGTAGGAAATTTGGGCGGTTGCAGGAAATCCGCATCTACAGAAATTTTAGAGCGTCTGCAGGAAATGCGACCGCGCGAGCTGTCTTATGGAAATTTCGGAGCTATTTCGAATCAAAGAAAATCTGCATAATATTTCTAGATAAATTGGCATGATAATTAAATAAGGAAACAACTAGCTTAAGGAATGCTTAAGTTTAAAGTAAAATGACACTTTTTATGTTAATTTTCATACCTCAAGCACATAGCACCCTTTTGTCCAAAAACCTAGATGATATAACCAAAATAAGAAAAATTAGGGGTCAAGGAGAGTTCGAATTGGGAGAGGTAAGGTCTAGTAAAGATTTCAAAATTAGGAAAAATTGGGACTCAACATCTCCCCAACACCTAGCTTATTACATGTGCCTTATGCAAGAAAAAATGTTGCACCCTCAAAAATAGTAAATCTGGCCTTTCCCTCGACTACAACTACTGTAGCCAAATGATCCAATTGGGCCCTACTAGACTTTGTCTAAACCTGACGCCTATAAATATCATTTATCTTCTTCAGATGGTCAATCTGATCCTTCTTCTTCTTCAGGATTCGAGCTGCCTTCTGATGCCACTCCTCATGCTCTTTCTGCATGTGTAGGCTTTTTTGTTTCAGGTTTTCATTCTCCTTCCTTAAAGCCCATTCTGAAACAATGAGCATAGTGATAATATCCTCTAATTATTATAGATATTGTCTTTTCTGGGGAGTTACTTCGCCCTCATGATGTCCTTGGGAAGATTGGGGCACAATAGGGTCCTCCTATCCTTTATGTTCTTCTATTGTTTCATTTGCTCTATCCTGTAGCGGGGGATATTGGAAGGACATTATTTCTCCATCAATGAATTTAGTTGTCTCCACCTTCTCCTTTCCTTTAGGTGGGCTGTGGAGATTTTATTTCTTTTTATCACATTTCTTAGGAATTAACCCCCCTTCTACATTGTCCTTTATAGCCAGCTTGGGAGTCTGGCTACTTGTGAATCTCTTAGCGGGGGTGGAAGTTCCCTTCAATTTGGGAATTTTACCTATATCTCCCTAGTCACCACCACTTCTTCATATTTTTCATCCTCCTTTGTCTGAGGCCCATGGGTTCATGGCTTCTTCCTTGGGCTCTAAAAGGTCAGAGTCTTCATCCTCCACAAAATAATTCTCGGCTAAAAAATCCTCCCACGTCTTCTTCTTCTTCTGCAGAACCTCCATTAGGATGATTTTTACCAGCCCATGGTGATAGAGGTTTTCCTCCAAGTGGGCTTCCCTTTCCTTAGCAGTCGTAGACATTTTCATCAGGGACATCTTCAAATAATAAGGAATATTCAAAGGTTTGTCTCGAAAATGTCTGAGAAGCCGAATGTGAAATAAAAATACGAGCCCAAAGTGACCTTCACATGTTATATACTTCTGCAGGAAAAATAATGGGTGTCGATGCTTACTTCTCAGAAATTCCTGTGGAATCCCTTTGCTCCAGTCAGGGTTTGAATGCTCCTTCCAGAGAAAGGACACTCAAATTCCATTATTTAAATGTTGGTTCTTAAACCAACATTCCCCATATTGTGGAATTCTTCATTTTTGAGCCACCAGATCCTTTGTTAATCTGAACTAGATGTTACCGACTCTTGCTTTGTCACCTTTCTAATTCAGGGCGAAAGAATTCTTAACCTCTGAATTATGGCTGTTGAATTTTTGAAACAAGGGTAACCACCTTGATTTCTCCAGTCTCGCTTTACTGTGAGGGTCGACTTCCAGAAACGTAGGGTATTATGGCTCGAATCTAACAGGGGCACACAGATTCGACATAGTGAAGGACGAGAGAGATTTAATGAATGCGGCTCACAGAAATGCAGTGCTAAAACTTGCAATGGATCACTCAACAAGGGAGGGTTAAATTGGAAATATCAGAGAGCACGAAGATTTCGAAAAGCAAGTCATGATCATGATTATCATCATGATCCGACCTGTGGAATGGATATTGGGAATACAACCACCGGACATGTCAGAGTCATGATGATCGGGCATGGAGCTCAATTTCTGATGCAACTGTTTACGACCACATTTTGTCGCAAGGGTTACCATAGCTTAAATCATACACATTTCTAAAATTAAAGCATCATTACCTCTTACCTTAAGTGTCCTGTCACTAGCTGTACCTTACCAAGCTTACCTTCCAACAGTCCAGTCCTTGGATGACATTTGCTTGTTTCTTGAAATGATAACACACTAAAAAAATTACTTCAGATGTATAATCACACAATTCATGACGTCGACCAACAATAAAACTGTCAGTACTTTATCAAATAATTAAACTGATGTTCTATCTATGACTTTTTTTCTTCAAGAAACCAAGGATGTTGTTGCAGGAAATGGAACCATGAGTGCTGAACATTCTGCAGGAAAATATTCTACAGGAAAAACTGTTTCTCCCTCATTTATATACAGTTCATTTCACATGAATGAAGGTGTTGATGTCGAATGTGAAATTATATTATTAGATTACCATCCATTGAGGTCAACTGTTAACCAATGCGAGGCCCATCACCATTAATGAAAGTGAGGACCAAGGTACCCTGATGCATCCTATCAGGTGTGAATTTAAGAGGTGGTGTCAAACCCCCTGTAGGATCTAGTTGTCAAGGAGCCATAATGATTCCCCATTTCTACTGGAGAGATAACCTGTAATTAGGGCATACGAGCTTCAAGGCATCATAAGGCTCTATTATTGCACCTAGATAATTTGTTGATGTCGATGAGAGAAGATTGTTGGAAGGAGGGCCTTAAGGAACCCCACATCAATCCAACACGAGCAATCAAAATATTAAATTAAAAACATAATTTACTGAGAGGATCCCAAAGGATCTACTTACTTGTGTTTTTAACAAGCCCAGGGCAGTCCACACTCACCAGATTTCAATTTTAGAGAGTCTGAAATAATGAAAAGAAGACTCCAAGGGGGATCCTTCTCTGTAACGAGTCCATTGGGCTCAGAAAAAGGAATAAACCTATACTTAATATACATCCCTCTGATGGTTTACTGATCACGAGGAGGAAAAAAGTGAGCTCATTGTATCAGTAGGAAAATCAGGAAGAGGTAGTGGAAGCAATGACTCCTTCTCTCACCATCTCCAGCTCTTTCTTCTTCACAATTTCTTCCACAAATTCCTCCTTAGATTGGGGTTTTTGAGATAGATTGAGTATGTTCCCATTCACCAAGAAGGTAACATTACCATCATCAATATTTTTAACCCGAATATATCCATTATCAAAAAATTTCTCAATTTCATAGGGACCTAGCCAGTTTGTGTTGAATTTCCCTTTAAATTTCTTAAATTTTGAATCATACAACAATTCCAAATCTCCCTCTTTGAATTGCTTATTTTAAATGTAAATGCCATTCCATTTAGCCCGTTGTTGTGGGATCAAGTTAGTATGTTGAAAAGTGTCCTACCTAATATCATCCTACTCATTGAGCTGCAAGATTATCTGCTGTTGAGCTTCATCGAGGTCTATATCCAAATATGATGCCATCTTGAAAGTTCTGATCTGAAATTCAATGGGAAATAAAACTTTCTTTCCATAAACCAATTCATATGGAGAGAAGTGAGTGGTATTTCTCCATGTGATCCTGTAAGCCCAAAATGCCTCAAGAAGTTGAGACCAAACCTTCTTATGCAATTGCACTATCTTGGTAAGGATTGTCTCCAACACCTTATTTGTTGATTCCACCTGCCCATTGGCCTATGGATGGTAAGGGGTGGACTTCCAATGAGTAATATGATATTTTTGCACAATTCCATGCATAATATTTGACACAAACTAAGTACCTTGATCAGTAAATATCTCCCTAGGTACCCCAAATCTTACAAAAATATTAGAGAAAAGAAAATCTACGACTGCTTTATCCGTTGCTCTAGGTAGTGCTCTTGCCTCTACCCACTTTGTAACATAATCAGTACAAACCAAAATATACTTCTTACCTTTGGACATAGGATTGATGGGACCAAACAAATCAAGATCCCACCTCTCAAAGGGTTCTATCTAAACCTGTGGCCGTAAAGGCATCTCTTCTGATTGTACAAGCCGCCCCATTCTCTGGCAGATATCACACTTCCGACATACTCCTTTGCATCTTTAAAAATACTTGGACAGTAGTAACCTGAGCGGAGGATATTATAGGCTTTCTTCTTATAGGTTTTCTTCTTATGTAAAGCCTCTTCAAAAGAATCACCCATTACTGTAAAATCATCCATATAAACTTCCACACAATCATGCAAAAGGTTAGAGAAAACACCAAGGACCACCCGTTGGAATGTGGTTGGTGTGTTGCATAGACCAAATAGTAATACCTTATATGAACATGTACCCCAGGGACATGTGAATGTTTTCTTCTCCTGGTCCTATGGAGATATCCTAATTTGATTGTATCTGTTGAACCTATCTAGGAAGGAAAAACACTTTTTCCCTGCTAAAGTGTCCAAAACTTGGTCTATAAAAGGCAAAGGGAAATGGTATTTTAATTTAGATTTGTTTAGTTTCTGTAATATACACACACTCACCATTTACCATTCTTTTTGGGGAGAACAAACAGTGGAGATACCCATTGGCTATCTGAGATAGGATAGATGAACCCTACATTTGACAATTTTTGCAATTCATCTTTTACAATTTCCCTTAAGGAAGGGTTAATCCTTCTATGTGGTTATCTCATGGGCCTAGCATTTTCTTCCATATAAATATGATGAATGCATGTATCTGGGTGAATTCCCCTCATGTTTGTATATTCCCATGAAAATGTGTCTGAATTTTTTTTCAATGTTTGAATCAACTGTTTTTCTTGTTAAGGAGTTAAGGCAAAATTAATGTTTAAATAATTTTCAGGAAAATTTTCAACTACCTTACCCCCCCATTTAGTCATGGAATATGCAGGGAATGCATATAAGAGGGCTGAATGTATTTCAGCTGTTGTACTATGTTCATAAAAATCCTATAGATTAGTAATGATATCTAAATTATGACTAGATTCCCTTCTAAATGCCACGGAAAATGAGGATAAGAATGTTGGGAAAAATACTGAGAGGGGGGGTGAATCAGTATTTAAGGCTGAACAATTTTTCTTTCCTTTCTCTTAAAAAAACCATATGTTACAGTATTGCATTCAACATGTATGTCCAGATATCTTATTATGTCTTTACTTAGAGAATTGCATCAGATAAGCATTAAGCATGAACAGAAATAACAGAACAAACCATTAACCATGAACAACACATATGGACACCAGGATTTAAGGTGGAAATCCAATTCGGGAGAAAACCACCACTGCTGTAATCTCAGTCTTCAATATTTTATTATAGAGAAAACCTTTTACAATATATGCTGGTGCAGACTCAGACCAGCACGCAGGCACCCACCTACAGAAGGCTACAACCTTCTCTCGTTTACCAGCCTTTCCTGGAAGGGAGCTTCAACCCCCTGAACGTAACACCAGTTTCTACTGGCAGAAAACTTCTACTTCCAAAATGAAGGCTTCAACCCTCAGACTCACCGGATTCATATGTTTTCTTCAGCAGTCATGCGCTAGCTCTTCATCGTTTCTTTATCCGTCGTTCAAGACCAGAGGTTCATTCATATTTTTCAGTTAAGAACATAGTTTGCCCATCCAGACATTCCTTCAAGAGCTTCATTCATTCATCACCCTTATGCATGCACATGTTCTTCATAATTGCATTAGTCGATCTGATCATCATATTTACAGGTGCACCATCGATTCAGATATATCAGGGGTTTATTCATACAGATATCTCCAAAGGAGACTCTTTTATTATCAACCCTCGCACACACACACTTCTTCATAATTCTCATCCCTTTATATAGTTTACGCTCTTATAAAAAACCATGGGTCAAAACTAATGGTATTCCTGGACGGTATTACCCTTACGTACCTCTATGATTTCTTTTAATTTATTTATCAATTTGAGGAAATTGATAAATAAATATATTTATAAATTTTTAACCCTTCGAACTTTATAAAACATCCAATGCTTTCAAACAAATTGACCTTTGACCCCCGGGGCCCACAATTACAGTCAGAAGACCAATCAAATTCCGCTGCGTATGTCATCATTACATCACTGCGGGGGTTCTTGTGGTACGGATGAAAATTTTTGGCTGGTGCCCCCGCACTTAATCTCCACCGTCGATCTCTGGTCAATGCTTGATTGCTTGGTCAACTGCGGGGGCACACCTTTCCCAGTTTTTAAAACTTTACACTGCCCCCGTAAAATTATTTTTAATTAAAAATTCAATTCCGGGCTTTGTATAAAAGACAAATGCTTTCTAAAGTTTAATATTTCAATAAAACTTTGACCCCTGGCCCACATATGCGCCCCTCCATACCAAACTAAACTTCGTGCAGCTCCATTGCTCGATCACCGTTGGATCGCTAGCCTCCAAGATCGACGGATTTCGCTTGGGCAACTTGCACGGGCAATAACGCGCGATGGCACGTCGTACTGTGTTAATCTTCGCACACCTTTTTTAACCTTCACGCATCTTCCACAAATAATGACCGTCCGATGGCCCCCTTTCAGATCGACAACGCACAAGAAATTTCGCTGGCCGTCCTGGGTCGATTGTGAACATACGAAGGACTATCGTTATCGTGCGCTTGGCGGTTTTGCAGAGACGCGTGTCAACACCTGTAAGGAATCGCTCCCCATCCAGGAAATACCACGTATCGTTGAAAGGTGGTGCGGAAAAACCCACGGTATCGCTCCATACCGCCATCACTGTTCCTCTTGGTCACGGTTCCGCCTTAGCACATGGTTCCGCTCCCCCTGCCCGATTAATGTAAATTGACTTATTTGAATCATAATTATTCATAAAGACTTCCGTTAGTTAATGCGACGAACTGATCAATTAACACTGCAAGGGCTTCATTCCTTATTTACTATAACATTGCTTGCGCTCTTCATCAACAGATTAACCCATCAATTTGTTTATTTAGGCTTGAAACCAGTTCAATGCAATCTTTGTAATAGGAATCACATCCATAATATATAACACAAGAAATTTACACCAAATTCCCTTTGCGACCTTAAATTCGTTCTTAAATCGTGGTTCTGCCTCTTCATGCTCCATACAAGCACCAATGTACAGTTGCCATACCATGTTTCATTGTTTCAGATCATATACTACCCCTAAGAATCCGAACAGGAAATTTCCAAACATATCTCCTCTTTTACGCCTTGACTTCCCTTCTTCCTACTCTGCTTGTATCTGCTCCTTGATCGATACTTCCTCTGTTCTTCTGAATAACTCTGCTTGCTTGTCTCTGCAACTTTGCTGCCTTTGTTCCCTGTCTATTTTCCTTATTGGTTCCTCTCTGCTTCTTTGCTCTTTCTGCTGGTCTTCTTCGTTGCCCCATGCCTTTGCCAAGTCCTTTGCCACATCCTTTGCCATCAATGACAATATTCCAACAATCTCCCCCATTGGCATTGATGGCAATACTCTTCCTCTGATGACCTTATAGACGCCCTTTGTTATTTTTCCTCCCCCTTTGACATCAATGGCAAAGAGTTTGATCAAGAACCGTTGATCATGCTCCCCCTGAGATCATGCTACATCTTCAAACATAATATGACCAACAATTCATCCTTTTTACATGACCAATGCTCCCCCTGAGCCTGTGCATTCAGATACTCCCAACAGCTCCTCACAACCAATTTAGTCTTCTGGAATTAAGTAGACCTGATCCTTTGCATGGGAGAGACTACTCCAAGTTTCAGTCTGAGATATTCGAATGCTTCCCTGGGTATAGGTTTGGTAAATATATCCGCAACCTATTCTTTGGAGGAAACATACTCTAATTTCACCTTTTGCTCAAGCACTTGTTCTCGTAAGAAGTGCTATTTGATGGGAATGTGCTTGGTCTTGGAATGCATAACAGGATTCTTTGAGATACTGATGGCACTTGTATTATCACACATAATGGAGATGGGGGGTGAACATTTGATTTGAAAATCTTGTAGGGTTTGCATCATCCAAAGAAGTTGAGTGCAACATGATGCTGCAGCCACATATTCTGCTTCTGCTGTAGATAAAGCAATGGAGCTTTGCTTCTTGCTGAACCAAGATACTAACCTGGGCCCCATATAGAATGCACCACCACTAGTGCTTTTCCGATCATCAACACTTCCAGCCCAATCTGCATCAGTGTATGCATGAAGAGTAAGATCAACATTCTTAGGATACCATAGTCCAAAATCTTGAGTTCCTTTTAGATATTTGAATATTATTTTCACAGCCTGAAGGTGAGACTCTTTTGGATTAGCTTGGAATCGTCCAACAATCCCAACTGCATGCATGATGTCTGGTCTTGTCCCAATGAGATAGAGTAGACTTCCTATCATAGATCTATATTCTGGTTGATTTACGGTGGGGGAATCATCATTAGAACTGAGATTACATCCGGTTATCATTGGTGTACTTACAGGTTTGCAATCTTCCATGCCATACTTCTTTAGGATTTGCTTAAGGTATTTTTCTTGTGATAAGAAAATGCCATCTGTTGCTTGTTGCACTTGCAATCCAAGAAAGAATGTTAGTTCCCCAAGTAAAGACATTTCAAATTCTTGCTGCATATCAGAAGCAAATTTCTGACTCATAGATTCTTCAGTACTTCCAAAAATGATATCATCAACATATACAACCACAATTAATAGTTTGTCATTTTTAGTTTTTGTGTATAAGTTGCTGTCAGTAGATCCTTTTGAGAATCCTTGTTGATGGAGATATTTATCAAGACGATAGTACCATGCCCTTGGAGCTTTTTGGAGACCATATAGAGCTTTCTTAAGTCTACAAACAAGTTTTTCATCATTTGCCAAAATGAACCCTTCTGGTTGTTCTATATAAACTTCTTCTTCTAGATCACCATTGAGAAAAGCAGATTTAACATCCATTTGATAAACTTTGATTTGTTGGAAACTTGAAAAAGCAAGAAACATCCTTATGGCTTCAAGTCTGGCTACAGGAGCAAATGTTTCTTCAAAGTCTATACCTTCTTGTTGAGCATACCCTTTGCAAACCAGTCTAGCTTTATTTCTTATAACATCCCCATTCTCATTTAACTTGTTTTTGAATATCCATTTAGTTCCAATGACATTTTTGTCATGAGGTCTTGGTACTAATTCCCAAGTGTGATTCTTTTCAATTTGATCAAGCTCTTCATTCATGGCTTGAATCCAAAATTCATCTTTGCTAGCTTGATTAACACTGTGAGGTTCAATAGTGGACAGAAATGCCACATTGCTAGAAGATCCCACAAGAGTCCTTCTTGTTTGTACACCTGATTCCTTTTCTCCCAAGATTTGAGATTCTGGATGATTCTTTTGAAAATATCTAGATGGAGCCTTTTCAGATAGATCATCTTCGGGTTCTTCACTGGGTTCACTGTTTGTATCATTACCATTTGATGTAGAAGGATATGTGTCAACATCATCTTCATATGTTGTTTGTTTTTCTTCTTTTGGAGCTGCAGAAAACTCATCAATAACAACATCAACACATTCAACAATCTTCCGAAGTCTTTTATTGTAACATTTATAAGCTCTACTCCTAGAGGAGTATCCAAGAAATATTCCTTCATCTGCTCTGGGTTCAAATTTGCCAAGCTTTTCATCATTATTCTTGATAAAGCATTTGCTCCCAAAAATTCTAAAATGCTTTATAGAGGGAGAATTACCATACCAGAGTTCATATGGAGTTTTATCACTATTTACACGAACATGTGCTTTGTTGAGAATGTTTACTGCTGTATGTGCTGCTTCTCCCCAAAATGTGTCAGGTGTTCTGGAATCATCAAGCATAGCTCGAGCCATTTGTTGAACTGTTCTGTTCATTCTTTCTGAAACACCATTCTGTTGTGGAGTGCCAACTACAGAAAACTCTCTTTTTATGCCATGTTGTTCACAAAACTCAAGGAATTCATTGGATGTATATTCTCCTCCTCGATCAGATCTGAGACACTTGATTTTTAGATCTAATTCATTCTCAACTAGTGCTTTGAAGATCTGAAATTTCTCAAATGCTTCATCTTTGTGTTTAAGCAACCCAATCCAACACATTCTAGAAAAGTCACCAATGAATAAGATATAGTATTCTTCACCACGTGGTGACTTTTTCCTCATAGGTCCACATATGTCAGTATGAATGAGTTCAAGAGGCTTACTTGATGATCCTTCCTTGGCATTAAATTGTAATCTGGTTTTCTTTCCGAATTGGCAAGATTTGCATATGGCATTTTCAGGTAGAGTAATATTGGGAAGATCACGAACAGCTTTAAGTTTGCTTGATTTGCTAATTTGAGAAAAGCTCAGATGCCCCACCCTTCTATGAAATAGAAAATTTTCTGAAGATTTACTCAAATAACATTGTTCTTTGCAGTTCTTCAATATATATAGGTTGTTTGGAGTTCTTTTCCCTTTTATAATTGCTTTACCTGTATCAAGATCACGTACCACACATTCTTTTGAACTAAAGACAACTTCAGTTCCTTGATCACACATTTGACTTACACTTAATAAGTTATGCTTTAATCCATCCACATACATGACTTCATTAGCTTTCACATTTTCTTTTAGAAAAACAGACCCTATTCCTTTAATGACCGTAGGAGTATCATTTCCAAATGTAACATTCTTTTCCTTTTCTAGAGCGCTATATGCAAGAAGCTTGTCTTTATCACCTGTCATGTGTCTTGAGAATCCACTATAAATGTACCATTGGTTTTCTTCATCTTTTGCAAATAATGCTATGCCACAATTTTCAACCTGTAATTCCTTCTTTTTCCATACTTTGGAGCTTGAAGGAACATGTTCTTTTAGCTGAACTTTTCTCCTGCATTTAGATTATTCATGGCCAAATTTATTGCAGTAAGCACATTCAACTTCATTTTGAAGAGGAGAAAAGTTGTTATAAGTATTCTTCTTTGTTTCAATATCAGTCCTTTTCTTCCTTGCTTCTCTTGTCATGATGGTTTTATATGCAATACATTGAACATATTTATGACCAAAATTGTGACATGAGAAGCATTGTCCATTGAAGAAGAAATTTCTGCGATCATAGAATCTTCTATATGAATTTACTTGTTGATTGGTGTTTTTATGAAAGACATTCCTGTTAGTGTTCTTTGAATTGAGATGATCATGCTTTTCTTGTAAATATTCTTTATTTCCTTGCTGAGTGGCAACATATTGTAAACCAGCTGTAACTGCTTTTAGATAATTTGGTGCTGAAAGCTGAGAAGATTCTCCGGTATATCCAAGACCTGTCTTTATAAGGGGAGAACGTTGTACCTTGATAATTTCATCTAAGGTTTCAGATCCTTTAGCAAATCTAAGATTCAGAGTCTTTACTTTCTTAAGTTCTTTTCTTAGACTTACTACTTCACACTCTACTTTTTCATTGTGTTTCTCCTTTTCTTCAAGCTGATTTTTCAGAGTTTCTATGATTATTTTACTCTCTTCTAGGCAGATTTTGAGTTTATTGTTTTCATCAAAAAAATCACTGTCTTCTAGAGCATCCACAAAAGTATCCTTTTCTTCTCTATATTATTTTTCAAATGCCATGAGAAGTCTAAGATCTTGTTCACATTCTTCCTCACTATCAGATAACCCATCACTATCTTCATGAGTATAGAAACTCTTTTTAGAGCTAAAATGATTCTTATTCCTTCTTGCTACTTCCTTCCCCTTTTTATGTGTTTCTTTATAAGGACACTTAGCAGCATAATGACCAACTCTTCCACAATCAAAACATTTGAAAGGAAGCTTACCTCTGAACCGTCCTGTGCCAAGTTGAAGTTTCTTTACGAAGTTTATCTCATCTTCTTCTGAGATATATCCCGATCCTTCTGTTATTTGTACTTCCTTCCCTTTTGTAGAAGTTCTAAAGACTACTTCTTTGACTTCAGATGGTCCTCCTCTTCTCATTTCATATGCAGTTAGTATGCCATGAAGTTGTACCACAGTAAGATTTTGAAGATCTTGCTTTTCTTCAAGAGCTGAAACTTTTGACTCAAATTTTGCTGTTAGAGATCTTAAAATTTTCTCAACCAAAGTGGATTCGGTAATTGTTTCTCCCAGATTTCTCATGCGATTTACAATATCATCAAGACGTAGAAAGAAATTTGCAATGCTTTCTTCATTAAGAATTTTTAGATTCTCATATTGGATTCTGAGAGTTTGAAGTTTAGCACTTTTTACCTTTGCATCACCTTCATAGCTTAGAATGATTTTGTCCCATATTGCCTTCGCTGTATTCAGCTGCATGACTTTGACAAATTCTGATTCAGTTAGACTTCCCAATAGAGCATTGACTACCTTTGCATTTGTTTCATAATTCTTTCTTTCCGTTGGATCTGTTGGTACTGAGGCTGGATATTGATATCCTCCTTCAACAATAGCCCATACATCTGCTCCCAGAGACTGAAGATAGGATCTCATCCTTGTTTTCCAAAAGATTAAGTTGTTTCTGTTGAAGAGTGGAGGCCTGATAGATGTTGTTCCATCTTGATTGCTCATCTTGAATGATCTTCCTTCTAGCGACTAAGATTTTTCAGAAGGACCTGCTCTGATACCAATTATTGGCAAAAATACTGAGAGGGGGGGGGGTGAATCAGTATTTAAGGCTGAACAATATTTCTTTCCTTTCTCAAAAACATATGTTACAGTACTGCATTCAACATGTATGTCCAGATATCTTATTATGTCTTTACTTAGAGAATTGCCTCAGATAAGCATTAAGCATGAACAGAAATAACAGAACAAACCATTAACCATGAACAACACATATGGACACCAGGATTTAAGGTGGAAACCCAATTCGGGAGAAAACCACCGCTGCTGTAATCTCAGTCTTCAATATTTTATTATAGAGAAAACCTTTTACAATATATGTTGGTGCAGACTCATACCAGCACGCAGGCACCCACCTGCAGAAGGCTACAACCTTCTCTCGTTTACCAGCCTTTCCTGGAAGGGAGCTTCAACCCCCTGAACGTAACACCAGTTTCTACTGGCAGAAAACTTCTACTTCCAAAATGAAGGCTTCAACCCTCAGACTCACTGGATTCATATGTTTTCTTCAGCAATCATGCGCTAGCTCTTCATCGTTTCTTCGTCCGTCGTTCAAGACCAGAGGTTCATTCAGATTTTTCAGTTAAGAACAGAGTTCGCCCATCCAGACATTCCTTCAAGAGCTTCATTAATTCATCACCCTTATGCATGCACATGTTCTTCATAATTGCGTTAGTCGATTTGATCATCATATTTACAGGTGCACCATCGATTCAGATATATCAGGGGTTTATTCATACAGATATCTCCAAAGGAGACTCGTTTATTATCAACCCTCGCACACACACACTTCTTCATAATTCTCATCCCTTTATATAGTTTACGCTCTTATAAAAAACCATGGGTCAAAACTAATGGTATTCCTGGACGGTATTACCCTTATGTACCTCTATGATTTCTTTTAATTTATTTATCAATTTGAGGAAATTGATAAATAAATATATTTATAAATTTTTAACCCTTCGGACTTTATAAAACATCCAATGCTTTCAAACAAATTGACCTTTGACCCCCGGGGCCCACAATTACAGTCAGAAGATCGATCAAATTCCGCTGCATGTGTCATCATTACGTCACTGCGGGGGTTCTTGTGGTACGGATGAAAATTTTTGGCTGGTGCCCCCGCACTTAATCTCCACCGTCAATCTCTGGTCAATGCTTGATTTCTTGGTCAACTGCGGGGGCACACCTTTCCCGGTTTTTAAACCTTTACACTACCCCCGTAAAATTATTTTTAATTAAAAATTCAATTCCAGGCTTTTTATAAAAGACAAATGCTTTCGAAATTTTAATATTTCAATAAAAATTTGACCCCTGGCCCACATATGCGCCCCTCCGTACCAAACTAAACTTCGTGTAGGTCCATTGCCTGATCACCGTTGGATCGCGAGCCTCCAAGATCGACGGATTTCGCTTGGGCAACTTGCACGGGCAATAACGCGCGATGGCACGTCGTACTGTGTTAATCTTCACACACCTTTTTTAACCTTCGTGCATCTTCCACAAATAATGACCATCCGATGACCCCCTTTCAGATCGACGATGCACAAGCAATTTCGCTGGCCGTCCTGGGTCGATTGTTAACGTGCGAAGGACTATCGTTATCGTGCGCTTGGCGGTTTTGCAGAGACGCGTGTCAACACCTGTATGGAATCGCTCCCCATCCAGGAAATACCGCGTATCTTTGAAAGGTGGTGCGGAAAAACCCACGGTATCGCTCCATACTGCCATCACTCTTCCTCTTGGTCACGGTTCCGCCTTAGCACATGGTTCTGCTCCCCCTGCCCGATTAATGTAAAGTGAATTATTTGTATCACAATTCTTCATAAAGACTTCTGTTAGTTAATGTGATGAACTGATCGATTAACACTGCAAGGGCTTCATTCCTTATTTACTGTAACATTGCTTGCACTCTTCATCAACAGATTAACCCATCAATTTGTTTATTTAGGCTTGACACCAGTTCAATGCAATCTTTGTAATAGGAATCACATCCATAATATATAACACAAGAAATTTACACCAAATTCCCTTTGCGACCTTAAATTCGTTCTTAAATTGTGGTTCCGCCTCTTCATGCTCCATACAAGCACCAATGTACAGTTGCCATACCATGTTTCATTGTTTCAGATCATATACTACCCCTAAGAATCCAAACAGGCAATTTCCAAACATATCTCCTCTTTTACGCCTCAACTTCCCTTCTTCCTACTCTGCTTTTCTCTGCTCCTTGACCGATACTTCCTTTGTTCTTTTGAATAACTCTGCTTGCTTGTCTCTGCAACTTTGCTGCTTCTGTTCCCTATCTATTTGCCTTATTGGTTCCTCTCTACTTCTTTGCTCTTTCTGCTGGTCTTCTTCGTTGCCCCATGCCTTTGCCAAGTCCTTTGCCACATCCTTTGCCATCAATGAAAATATTCCAACAAAGAAATAAAACAATTTATCAAATTTTCTTTTGAATTTTCCTTAAGACTCATGGCTTGGGCTATTGTTAAAACTGGTTGGGTACATTCTGAATCATGCTCCTCTTATTTAACCCAATGTGTATTTTCTGATCTCAAGAGGGGTTTAATAGGGGGATACAAATTAATGTGCTTTGTTTCAGCTCCATGAGTGATGGTCATGTTTCCGGACCTATACCCTATGTAGGCATCTGTCGTGACTAACCACGACCTCCCCAATATCAAAGGATGCCCTCCCAAGTTGGTTTTATGTTGAAGAACATAAAAGTATACACGTTACTCGCAATAATCTAATGATATTACAACGTCTTTTAATACCTTAGACCTATCTGCTAATTATAACATGGTAGGAGTAGGTAATAAGTCAAAGGATCCTATATGAGATAAATTGTTCATAGTCATCACATTAATGGTTGCACCTAAATCAATTAAAGTGTAATTTATGGGATACCCATTGATAAAGGTGGTAACCACAGGGATTTCAGGGTCTACATATTTTTCAGTAACAAATCCAGTGGACATTAAACTTGCAAGCTTTCCACCTACTTGAATTGTGGAGGGTTATTTCTTCTGTCTTCCTGGTTTCTTGGTAAATGTCTCCCTCACTGTTTTGGCATAAATCAGGATATTCTTAATTTCTTGCAGTAACGATATCTTAATGCACACATTTCTCAATTCAGACACAAGATCAAACTTGGGTTGTTTATTTTCATTTCCAACCTCTCTAGAAAAGGAGGTTGGATCATATGGGATGAGGAAGGTTCTTGTTGCCTTAAAGTAGGTTGTTTTGTTGGTTCAGGTGTGGTTTCAACTTCAAGCATTTCCAGAGTATCTTACTCTACAAGCTCCTCAATTCTTTCGGGTTGAGTCACCACTTTTCTCGATCTAAGTTTAATTTCCTGCAATGACACAGGAAATTCTTGCAACATAGGAACAAAAATTTCTTGCAGTGGCTGTGGTGCAATATAGTAGGTAGGAAAAGTGGGATAAGTCACCAATACAATATTGTGAGAAGATTGGATGGTTTTATTGTTGGGGTTAGACATTAGTTGAGAAGGAATTTGTGTGGGACGAGGTTGATTTGGTGGGGCAGGCAACTGAAGCTATTGTTGTGGTTGTACCATTTTTTGCGGTGTGGGCTATGGAGGATAAAATTTTTGAGTTGGAAAATTTTGTGCATCCGCATAAGAAAATTTCACCTGCCAAGGTTGTTTAGGAGGCCAGGGCTGCCAGGGCATTGGAATATTACACATCTGATTCTGAGCATAAGGAAATTGAAAATGTGACTATGACATAGTTGTAGGACGTGGCTGCCATGGTCTTTGAGGTGCCATTGCATAAAGTGCATTGATAGCTCGATGTTCTGCTATATATGCTACTTTAATTTCAGGAAGAGGACTTTGATCAATGGAATGTTCAGCTTCAAAAATATGGCATACCTCTATATTGTCAGCAGGGCATTCCCTTAGATCATGTTTCTTCCTGCATTCGGAGCAGAACACAACCATGGCTTTATCCAATTCGTCTCACTTGTTCTTAGCTTACAAAACATCCAATTGTGAAGATAAAGTGCTAAGAATATCAGTCTTAAAATTTTCAAATAAATTAACCATTTCAGCTCTGGTTACCCCAGTTCTAGCAAATGATTTGATACTCCTGGAAGAAGTGTCTCTTGACCGTCCTCCAACCTTGGAATTTCCTCTTGAATATCTTCTACACAACTCACACACGTCATCATAACTCAACTTTGATATATCGCCTGCTCCCATTAAGTTTAAAATCTCCAAAAATTCCGGTCTAATTTGCCTGAGAAAATTTTCCTTTTGGTTTCTTTTCTCAGTGGATTTATCTTGGATATTTGTCGATTATATTGGAATCTCTCCACCAAGTCCTCTAGACTCTCCCCTTCCTTCTAATTCATGCCAAAGTATCTTCTTTGAGGTCTCTAGTTTTACAATAATCTTGGTATTTCTTCAAGAATACCTTCTTCATTTCATCCCAAGTTGAAATGGAATTTAGAGCCAAACTGATAAATCACCTAAGAGCTGCATATTTCAGTGTAGCAGGAAACAATTTCAGCTTTTGAGCATTGAAATAATAGTCATAGCTTCTGTGAAACACATCAAATCCAAATAAGAAGACATCACGATCTTCACTAGAGGCACCACAAATATTAGGTAATGCAGAGGGAGGAATGTTTTTCATCTGAGTAGCTCCACCAGTATCCCTGATAGGGAATTCAAATGTGACTAGTTCCTCTTCTTTATTAGTGTAGCTCCCATATGTGTTACCAGTACCCTCTAAATGAGCTATATTGGACCAAGAGAGGGTAGGACCTCTGTAGAATATAGATTCCTCAAAATCAATGGTTTGGAACTTTGGTTCTTGAATAGGATTTATGAGGAATTCCTCTTCAGGCTGACCACTGAGAAACGATATTGAATTCCTTGCAATAGGAGGTTCTAAATGGGCAACAACATAGGATTTCCCAACATAATATTCTGTTGTAGAAGTATTGATTTGTTTATGATCAACAACCAAGCTCTTTTTAGGACTATAGACCTCCTATTCAAATTCTCCTTCTTTTGTTGCCTTATTTCTTGCAGACTTCCTTGTTCTTGCAAGTGCATCAGTGAATTAAGTGGTGCTCACACCACCACCAAAAACATTTGAAAATATTGGACCCTATTCATCTATTCAAAAATTCAAAAACTCTACTTATCAAACACGCAAGACATGGCTTTGGAGAAATTCTAATCTCTGCAGTTGCGTAGGGCTTACCCTACGTCTTACCACTTCGACTCCCCAACCTGGAAAAATATAAAACAACAAAAATCATACTAAAACACTTTCAGTATCATCCCTTAGCGCCTCCCCGACAACAACGCCAAAATTTTTAGTCAAATTATAGACTTATAATTTGTCAACATAAATTATCAATGTAGGGATCAATGTAGGGCAGGTAAGATTGTGATATGTTGTGCAAAATATATGCATGCTTAATACTTCAAGTGCTTACTAATCAAACCAGTCAATCATACATAGAACTAATGCCTCTTTTCTGCATCAACATTTCGAATCAAAGGCTATGGAGTGGATTTAAACATCCCTCTACAGATCTTAGTATTTCTAATGTGATCAGAAAAGATAAGGGATCAAACTTACAACAATAAAGAAATTAACCTGACAATGTAAATCGAACTTGATTAAATGAAATCAACACATTAACATAGAACCCTAATCATTCAATCAATTGAAAATTGTTGCTGAAACTTCAGAAAGAGTACATTAGATGTGTAAATGAAGTATTACTGCATAAAGGAAATTAAAATCCACACACACACTACAACTAGGGGAGTTGTGAGCAAAGATGACCCTCCCTCACTCACAAACCCTTTCAAGATTAAAAGGGCTTGCTCAGTAGAATAGACAGAACATCAAATATTATATTAATATGAAGATATTACAGGGAAAATCTGATATGTGCTATTAGAAAAACCCAACCCAACCCCTTACAACATGAAACATAGTCGAATTTATACAAGTTTGAAAGCCCATATTTGGCTCGAATGAGGAAAACTACTAATCTGAGCTATTATCTATCAATACAGGTACAGATTGTCAAAATTAGCTTTGTTGATTCTAATCCATGACTAAAATAATGGATTAGATAATTTTCGTTACATAGCCAGAGTTTCTCCTCATGCGGCCAATGAGAAGAGGTCTCTTGATCTGGGTAGTTTCGGAGGTGGATTTGAAACATCCAATAGGAAAACATCCATGTATGATGAATTCCAACAAAATCCATGTTCTCATTTGATTTGGAAGTGAGTGGAACATAACCAAATGCTGATTATGTTGCAAGAAATTTGGACGGTTGCAGGAAATCTGCATGTACAGCAATTTTCGGAGCGTATGCAAGAAATGCGATCGCACGAGCTGTCTTTAGGAAATTTCGGAGCTGTTTTGAATAAAAGAAAATATGCATAATATTTCTAGATCAGTTGGAATAATAATTCAATAACAACTAGCTTAAGGAATGCTTAAGATTAAGGTAAAATGACACTTTTTATGCTAATTTTCATACCTCAAGCACATAGCACCCTTTTGGCCAAAAACCTAGATGATAGAACCAAAATAAGTACAATTAGGGGTCAAGGAGAGTTCGAAATGGGAGAGGTAAGGTCTAGGAAATTTGTCAAAATTAGACAAAATTGGGACTCAACAATGACTGTCACGGATAAAATGTTGTTATATGCATTCTAGAACGATGATCAGCTAGGGAATGATGCTCATATCATTGATAATTTGTTCAAAAGCCTTAAATTTGCTTCCTCCAGCCCTCTCTTTGGGCTTGGATGTCAGTCAAAGTCTATCCTGTTTGGGACGACGATGTTACTGTACAACTTGAAAGCAAATTTTGGCTTGTCGAATGCATGTTTCTCAGGAATTTGAGGTAATTGACCATCAAGTCCCTTATATTTTGAGAAATATTGTCACACAATCAACCTTACAAATGGTGAAATTTATAAACGTTAATAATTATTTGCATTAACATATATTTAATATTATCCATGACCAACCACAGGTTATTCAAATATAAGGTTCTTCTGAGTGATAATGTCTTTCTTGGTAGTTGCGAAGAGGCAAAGAAATTGTTGAAAATGTTGGGTGTTGAGTACATATCATATCATGCATGTCCAAATGATTTTATTCTATATAGAGGAGAATATGTAGACAAAGAGCTATCTCCGAAATGTGGGCATGACAAGTATGATAAATCAAAAAATAAGAGTAAATTATGTGGTCCTCCTTTTAATATATTGAAGCACATGCCTATAATCCAAAGGATTCAAAGGCTCTTTCATTGCAAAGAATTAGCCATGTTGCAGGGATGGCATGCCTCACACAAAAGTGGCTTGGAGTTATGCAAATCCAAATATATTCAAGAGCCATGAAGCATATAGAGGATACATGGCCCGAAAAATTCAAGGATGAAGTACGAAGTCTACGACTCAGCATAGCCATGGATGGCGTCAACCCATATTCCCTGTAGAAAACCAACTATTATGTTTGAACTGTAGTAGTGATCAATAAAAATGTCCCCCCATGGTTTTCCGTGAAGAATGAACATATTATGTTGGCTCTCATAGTCCCTGGTAGAATACAAGTGAAGAATATGTATGTATACTTACAACCACTGGTAAATGAATGAAGGAATTATGAGATGGGATAAATGTATATGATGTATCAAGACCCATCGCAACATAGAGGGGGTTTACATTGTATGCCATATGTGCTTACATGACCATGATTATACAGGCTTAGGAGTTTTCTCTGGTAAATTACATGTTTATTGATTTGTTTATATATGTAGCAATATTCTTTCGCATATTAATTATTTAATTCATTGTAATTGTTCTGATCTTCATGATATTCTTTAACGTGCCATGCATATTGTATACAATAATTTCACAGGTCTTGTAACAAAACAGTATTATGGATGTAAATGTTGTGGACCTTCTCTGAAATCTAGATGGTCCAACGACCTAAGAAGGCCAGTGTATGACTGCTACGAGGTATTCCTACTAGAAAAACACCCTTATAAAAGAGCAACATCCTCTTTCAATGGTAAACGAGAGAAAAACCAAAGGTCTGCGATAATGACACCAACTGAATGGCTTGGAGCATATGAGAGAGAGAAGGAGACTGATTTCATAGAAATGTTCGATTCAAATGGGAAGCCTATGTTCGATGATTCATAATTCTTTGACACATATGTTGATAAATTTCCCATTCAGATGAAAATGAAAACTATCTTTTATAACCTCCCATATTGGGAGTATCTTAGGATTACCCACTTCTTAGATTCCATGCGTATATTTAAAAATGTTTCATCTTCTTTATGGAGGCACATATCATCGAAACAAAGTGACACATTGGATGTTAGGAAATATCTTATTACTTCAAAAAATAAAAAGAAACATTTGCCAAGATGATTAGAAAGTACATGATCAGAGGCTGGTCCCTCTAACTGATAGAAAGAAGGTGATGTCCCATGGATTTAAAAAAAAAGGTGATCTTTCTTTGGAAAAGGAAGTTATAATGGGTGTGAGGGTTCCATCTTCATATGGGTCTTCACTACGATGCTTATTCACCATGGAAGACCACTTTTCAGGGTTGAAATCGCATGACCATTCGAATCTTCTAAGTGTACGTATAATGTCAAAAGCATGATTTTATTATTTTTTATATTAATAAATTTTATCCCATGCAGGGATCATAAAACATAACTAATTGTGTATATTATTGCATGTGTTTATAGCTTTGCAGTGTCATTATCCTTTGTTCATGCGTGGGTGTGTGAAACATGACCTCCCCAAAGATCTAGGACGTGCCATATCTAAATTATCTGCATTTGTATGTTGGATCACATCAAAGGAGATTCATGTGACTAGCATTCCACGGTGGTGTCAAGAGATAGTTGAGATTGTTTGTATGTTTGAGAAGGAACTGCTGACAAGTTTCGTGGACTTGCAGGTTCATCTTCTAATCCACCTAGTAGATGAGGTTGAATTATTTGGGGTGGTTTCTTGTCGTTGGATGTTCTTCTTAGAGAGGTACATGAAGAAATTGAAAGGTTTTATTTGGAAAAGGGAAAAACCTGATGGGTCTATGGCAGAGGGGTCTATCACATGAATCTTTCTATTATGCTAGTGAGTACATCAAGAAGATCGACATCAGACCAGGTGCGGTGATTTTTGATGATGAAAGGGATGAAGATAAAAGAGAAGGGGAGCTTCTCCAAACGAATGGAAAAAGGTGCTTGATAAAGAGTAAGTGTCTTATAATTTTTCAAATTTACACAAAGTAAATATTCACGTTGTACTTCGATATAATGTATATTTTGATCTCATATGTATTATATTTTGGTTTGATTTTATCAACGAATGCAGAAATTGAAGCAATCAATAAATTCATTGTTTACAATTTCGAATTAACACAATCGTGGGTCACATTGTATGAACAAAAGTGGAAGAAATGGGATAGTGACATGAAATAATTCAGACGGTTGAACAATAGAAGCATGCTTTATCCTGATCATTTAAAAGAAAATATGCCAATTATATGCCCCAATAGTTGGGCTGCTAACCAAGTCAGAGAGAAATACGATGCAAGTGGTCATTACCCATGTGTTGAAGAGGATGAACTAAATGTAGGGATTGGATGCAACAACTTGGTAATAATCTATTTATGTACATTTTAAACTTAATAATTCACCTTTCAAATGTAACATCTGTATTTTGTATTTTAATAGTTGGATTATTAGACACATGAAACTATGATTTTTTTAATTGATTTATAGGTGCAATTTTTCACATCTATGTGGGCATATGGACACAATTTTCACACAGAAAATTTCGATGATGGACACATGACACAAGACTGCGGAGTGGAAGTTGAGTTCGATCAATCTAGTCGAGCTAGCCATTATGATCAAAACCTAGTATGAGGGACGTTAGGTTATGTCGGAAAGATACAAGAGATCATTGAAGTGGACTTCTCTTCTTTCCGATGTGTTATTTTTAGGTGCAAGTGGTGGGACACCTTTGATCGGAATAATGTAAAGGAAGATCGCGATAGTAGGCTGATATTTATCAATTCTAGAAATATGTGGGATGAAGCTAAGGAGCCTTATGTTTTCCCCAAACACTGCAACCAAGTGTTTTTTTACCCAGATGTATTGGATAGGGATTGGTGATTCGTATTGAGACATGACCCTATATCAAAACATAATTTTGAGAACAATAGTGTTATCATGCCAAGCGAGCTGAAAGATAATGAGGGTGATCATGAGAACAGAGAGTGATATGTTACATGTGTTATTTCATCATTTATACTATTTAATATGGGTATTCATAAAGAAGAGTACTTAATTATGGAGGCTTGCAGATTGATTCTATTAGTTATGGAGTTCGAATTGCAGTTAGTGCATTAATTTAATACAAGAGAAATCAGCTAACTCAATTTATTGAGTTAAAGTCAGTTGAACTAGTTGTAACTATTTTTTGCACTAGTGAGAGATTAATTGAATTAAATCATATTTAACTCACATGTAGTGATCTGCCATGCAACTGATGATTTACTATTAATAACTGCATGCATGTCAGTTCCAGTGGATACCCACTTGAGACAAAGGTTAAAAGGATGTTAACTATCAGTTGTATCATTAGTAGGATGCCTGCATGCACTAAGAAACCATAGGATTTCCCATAAGCATTGCACAGTCTTGGAAGGATGAATTTCCTAAATAATAGGGATTGCATTCCACATGAATTGCACAAGAAAGACAAGCTTATTAGAGGTAGGAAATCAGCTAAGTGTTGGTCGATTTTCTCCGGGTCAGTGTGAGACAGTTCTCAGACTGCAGGAGACTCTTATGAGAAGAGTGCATTGTAATTCTTTTATCATTCCTTGGTGAATATACAATAGAATATAGAGGGGTTTTGAGCAGTAATATTTCCCCGAGAAAATATATGTTTTGTGGTTTGATTTGCTTCTTTCTTTACTTGTTGTGATTGGCGATCATGTTTATTTTCCACAATTTATTTGTAGAAGGATTCAATATCTTGATTTAGTATATCACATGATCAGATTGAATCCATTGATATACATAATGTTTGTATAATTTATACATGGTATCAGAGCATAGGAAATCACCATAGTGGAGAATAAATTGAGTTTGTGACTGAATAGCATTCGAATTTGCAGAACTATTCTTTGGTGCGACAGCGGATCAAGATGGATTTCAATGGCTTGAGATTGGAGTATGCACTCGAGGGTAGCTCTAATTATATTGCATGTAAACACAGAATGGAGAAATTTCTAGAGGACAATGGGTTGAAAGAATTCATTGATAATGACATTCATAAACCCACTGCAGCAGATGCCACAAAGTTGATGCTTGGAAAAAGAAGGTTTCAAAGGCGAGGATGATGTTATTGGAGGGAGTACAAGACCATATTTTCTCAAGTCTCCATGGAAAAGTGACACCATATGCAATGTGGAAGGCTTTGACAGATCTGTTTCAGAGTAACAGTGATCATAGAAAATTGGCACTGAAGGAAAAGCTCAGGAAAATCAAAATGGAGAAAGGCAACACCATTCTGAAATATTTAACCAAGTTTTTCCAATGTCAATATGATCTTGGGAGCATTAGAATTACTATCGTGGATGATGAATTGGTGAGCTTAGTTCTTCTGGGCCTTCCCAAGAGGTGGCATAGTTATTAGGCCTCCATCAATGGGAAGGAGAAGCTGCCATTTTGGGAATGACTTTGGTCGGATTTGGTGCAAGAAGAATTCAGGCGGAATACTAGGGATGGATATTCATCTAAGAAAGGTGATGAAGAAAATTGTGCCTTGGCTGGTAAGGCGAAGAAGGGGAAAGGAAAGAAACCATATTCCAAATCTAAGTCTGAAAAATAAGGAAAGAAGCTTGACATGTCCAGAGTGAAGTGTTTTCACTATCACGAGTATGGACATTATGCCACTAATTTCCCATAAAATAAGAATAACAAGAAGGCTTTAGGATCTATAGCTGGTGAGGCTTTGGCCTCACAATTTGAGTTGGACTTCTCGCTCATCGCATGGATGGTGTCAAGTGTGATGGGATCAATGTGGTACTTGGATAGTGGTGCATCTTTCCACATGACGGGAGACACAAAAATTTTTAGTAGCTTGGAGGAGAAGGATCTTCAGATGCATATCAAGATGGGTGATGGCGAGAGGTATAGTGCTACCGGGATTGGTACAGTTACTTTCCAGAGACACTCAGGTAAACCCTTCTTATTAAAATATTTCATGCATATACCAGACTTGAAAATTTTTTTTAGTTTCAATCGCAATGTTGGAGGATAGAGGTTATGATGTGGTTTTCAGTGAAGGAAAACCTTTCCTTCGGCACAAAGCCACAGGAAAATCCAAGAAGATTGGGATTTGTGTGAAGAATCTCTACAAACTTGATGTAGATGGTTGCACAACATTGATGGGTAAGGCAGACAAAGTGGTGAGCCGGGATGAGGGTGAGTTATGGCATAGGGGATTGGGCCATCTACACCACAGAGCCTTGAAGTTCATGCTGCATATTTCTACGGGTCTTCACAAGGGTACTCTTGTGCAGATAGACACATGCAAGGGATGTAATTAGGAAGTATGCAAAGGCCACTTTTCACGATAAGGAGAACCGAGTAGTGGAAATCCTTGAGAGAGTTCACTCAAATGTGTGTGGACCATTCTCTATGGCTTCGACAAAAAATCACATGTATTATGTGATATTTGTTGATGATTTTTCTAGAAAGTGCTGGATCTACTTCATGCATAAGAAAGATCAGGCATTCTCAAAATTTTGTGAGTTCAAAGCACTGGTGGAGAAAGACACGGGGAAGCATGTGAAGGCTCTTAGTAGTGACAATGATGGTGAGTACATCTCCAATGAATTCAAGAACTTATGTATCAAAGAACGTATTCAGAGAGAGTTGATTGTGCCTCATAACCCACAACATAATGGGGTCGTAGAAAGAAATAATAGAACAATTGTGGGTGCAGAATGAGCAATGTTGCATGATCAGGGCCTACCGTTGCATCTGTGGGTGGAGGCGTGCAACACAACAATATTTATGCAAAATCGTAGTCCTCATTGGAGACTTGGCATGAGTACGCCAGAGGACGCTTTTTCTTGTAAGAAACCTGATGTTTCATATTTTAATTTTTTTGGCTCATTTGTCTATTGCCATGTGACCAAATATTTCAGGAAGAAGCTCGAACCAACAACTAAGATTGGGATATTTTTGGGGTACAATGATAATCCCCACAACTATCAGGTGTATTTTCCAAACAACAGAATGACTATTGTGAGACGAGATATAAATTTTGATGAGGAGAAAGCCATGTGATTTTCCCTTGAGAGGGAGTTGGATATGTATGCAGATGAGGAACTCTTGGTTCCAAATAATGAACCTCAAGATGTTGAGCAGCCACATGTGGAGGATCATGGAGTGGCAGAAAACACTCATGAAGAGCCATCCACCATAAATGGTAGAAGGTGCACCACAGAAGCTGCTAGATTGAGACTTGATGTGGCAGATCATGTAGGAGCAGCTACTTCTCTGCACAGACAAAGACAATCTCCAGATAGGTTTAATGGATACATGGCTCTTATGAGAAAGTGTATTGTGACAGAACCATCCTCCTTTGAGTAACTAGTGTAGCAACCAATTTGGGTTGAAGCCATGGTTGAGGAGTATGACTCCATTGTCAAGAACAATGCATGGGAAGCTGTCCCAAGAGCAGTCGGAAAATCAGTGGTTGGATCTAGATGGATCTATAAGGCGAAGCAGACGACAAATGGGAGTGTGGAGAAGTACAAGGCTAGATTCATAGCCCGAGGATTCTCACAAGTTGAGGGGATTGACTATGAGGAGACTTTCGCACTGGCTACGAGATACTCATCGATTAGATCTATCCTTTCACCCTCAGCGCAAATGGGGTTGCAGATACATCAGATGGATGTGAAGACTGCGTTTCTCAATGGAGTTATTGAGGAATAAGTGTACATAGAAAAACCAACAGATTTTGAGATCTTTGACAGTGAGTCACATGTGTTCTGACTCAAGAGATCACTATATGTATTGAAGCAAGCACCTCGTGCTTGGTACACTAGAATTGACAGATATTTCACCGGGTTGGGCTTCACCAAAAGTGAAGCGGATGCGAACCTGTACTAGATTGTGGTTGATGGAAAGCTCTTTATTATTGTACTTTATGTAGATGAGCTAATTTTGACAGGTAATGAGCAGCTGATAAATTCTTGCAAAGAGGATATTGTAAGAGAGTTCGAAATGAAGGACATGGGGCTCCTTCACTATTTCCTTGGTTTGGAAATATAGCAGTGGGATGGTGAGCTATTTGTTTCTCAAGGAAACTATGCCAAAGATATTATGAGTAAGTTTCACATGGAGAGTAGTAAACCCATGGAGACTTGTCTTCCATGAAACTAGAGGAAGGAGGATGCTACTTCAGGTGTGGTAGTGGATGCTACTGTTTAGAGGCAACTAGTGGGTTCACTGGTGTACTTGGTGAACACCAGACCAGACATTTGCTACGCAGTTAACCAGCTGAGTCAAGCTATGGTTAAGCCGACCAATGTCTTTTGGAAGGCAGGGAAGCATGTATTGAGATATCTTAGGGGCACTACAGAGTATGGATTATGTACAAAAAGATATAGGGAGTGAAGCTTCAAGGCTTCACCGATGTAGATTGGGCAGGCAGTCCATCAGACAAAAAGAGAACATCAGGAGGGATCTTCAACATAGGATTGATAGTAGTTTCTTGGTACAACAGGAAGCAGAGATCTATGGAACTCAATTTAGCCGAGGTAGATTACATGGCAACAAGTCAGGCTGCATGTGAGGCCATCTTGATGAGGAAGATTCGGGTTGGTTTTTTTGGTTCTCAGATGGATCCGACGGTGATACATTGTGATAAATAGAGTTACATTAAACTCTCGATCAATCCAGTATTTCATGATAGGTCCAAGCACATATACATCTGGTACCACCATCTCAAATATTGTGTCCAGAGGCGCGTTATGTTACTTCAGTACATTCCCATGGAAGATCAGGATGCAGATATTTTGACGAAGGCAGTCGCCACGAGAAAATTCAAATACCATAGAGGCAGTATTAGGGTGGAAGATAATCCCTTTCCTGTTGGGAGGGAGTGTTGAAAAGTCAACAAGAAATGCGTGTCTAATTTAATTTTCCCTTATTTAAAGTGGACAATAAAATGTAATCTTATATCATAATCATTTGTAATAGTTAATTGAGTGTGATAAACTCAGTTATCTCATGAATTTCGAGTTGAGGGTGGTTGGTGAGGCATGTAGAGCTATTCTATTAGTTATGGAGTTCAAATTGCAGTTAGTGCATTAGTTTAATGCATGAGAAATTATTTAACTCAATTTATTGAGTTAAAGTTAGTTGAACTAGTTGTAACTATTTGTTGCACTAGTGAGAGATCAAGGGAATTAAATCATATTTAATTCACATGCAGTGATCTACCATGAAACTGATGATTTACTATTAATATATGCATGCATTTCAGTTCCATTGGAGACCCAATTGGGACAAAGGTTAAAGGGATGTTAACTATCATTTGTATCATTAGTAGTCTACCTGCATGCAGTAAGACAACCATAGGATTTCCCATGAGCATTGCATAGTTTTGGAAGGCTGAATTTCCTAAAGAATAGGGATTTCATTCCACATGAATTGCGCAAGCAAGTTAGGCTGATTAGAGGCAGGAAATTGGCTAAGTGTTGGTCAATTTTGTCCAGGTTAGTGTGAGACAGTTGTGAGAGTGTAGGAGAATCCTGTGAGAAGAGTGAATTTTAATTGTTTCATGATTCCTTGGTGAATATACAATAGAATATAGAGGGGTTTTGAGCAATAAGCTTTCCCTGGAAAATATCTGTTGTGTGGTTTGATTTGCTTCTTTCTTTACTTTTTGTGATTGGCGATCATGTTTATTTTCCGCAATTGATTTCTAGAAGGATTCAGTATCTTGCTTTAGTAGATCGCATGATCGGATTGAATCCATTGATATACATAATGTTTGTATAATGTCTACACTTGTTTATCACACACAACCCATGGTGCGCATGAAAAAACTTCGTGCACTGCGCAAACAGAAAATATTTTTTATACGGTGCGTTGACCAAACTATCTGTCCTGGAGTGGTTAGTTTCATCAACGCACTGTTTGACAATAGTACATAATTACCGATGCAGTATGGTAAATGACCGCACCGCTATACAACCATACATAGTGTGTTATTTTTTAAAGTTTTATATGGTCGGTGCGGCTGGTAACCGACACACACCGCACTACTTTAGTGTTACAACGGTGTGTGTTTTATTGTTACCGCATCGGAACACAATGCAGTTTCTGTTAACACCATTTGCAGTGCGGCTTGTAAATTTATAAGAATCACCGTGAATGGTGTGATCCGAACTACTCAAAGGCACCACTCAATTTTTTTTTAACGGTAAATTTTAAGTTAATTTGAGAAATTAATCTGATAAAAGGTTAAGTTATTGAAAACAAGTATATTACCTACACATTTTTGCATCGAGGAGGAATCTTTGTTGAGGAATACTAAAAAACAAAATTTCCCACCGTTTTCGAAAATTCGAACTCCACACAGTGAGCAATGGACGAAAGCAATGCGGGCAATGGGAGAATCGATGGCAGGGTGCCTTAGAGAAGAAAAAGTCACACTAGTTCTTGAGAGCTCTAGAGCACTAAAAAAGTAAAAATGAATTTTTTTACGGCCGGTAATTTTTTTAAATTAACCTTTTTTTGGTGTGCTCAATTATGAGATGCACCAAGCGGTTTTATCAATGGTGCACAACACTTCTTTACAGTGCACTAGATTACTGAGATGCACCAGGCCGGTTTGTATGGAGAGCACAGTGTCTCGGTATGCCATTTAATAGTACACACCGGTGCATTGGAGTACTGAGATGCACCGGGCTGTTTTGTACGGAGAGCACAGTGTCTCAGTGTGCCATTTGATAGTACGCACTAGTGAATTTTTCATAAAACACACCCGTGCGTGTTATGATTAGAAATACACCGTAAAAAAAAAATCTACAAAAAGATCCACTCGCCAACCTTTTCTAGTGACCTCTGCTACAAACCGATATATGGGTTATTTTTATAAGGGCTTTCTAAAAAACATCCGCTAGAGGGTCTTTTCCTTGTAGTGGATGAGCTTTAGCGTGGTGATGAGAGCATGAACTATTTTCCCTTGGAGTAGATTTACTCAATCCACGACCTGATGCCACATTCGTTAATTTGTTGCATCAATGAGGGTTTGGATATAAAAATTGACTCCATCTCGAGACAGTGTGCTATGAACAACACGTTGAGAACATGCAGACCAGAACTCTACATCCTTTTTGGCATGGAGTCATCATATTTACAACACTTTTGGGCAGGTAGATGAAAAAAGAGAAACATAATTTAAAGCAACAATTTACAATGAGATGGTATTTGCAATGGACCAGGGGTACCTATTTTTATTGAAAATATAACTTGAGGAAATCCCCATTGACTGGAAGCTCAAGTACATCACCTTCCAAATTGTCCAACAAGAAGGTGTTATTTCCATTTTTTTTTGCAATCCTAAATGGTCCAAACCATAAGGGATCGAATTTTCCATGTTTTACCTCACTGGCCCTCCTCACATCCCATCTTAATACCATGTCCCTTGGTTGAAAATCCCTATCCTTGGCTCTTATTTTAAACAAAACTTTCATCTTGTCTTGGTATCTGATCATCTTGTGATTTACCTGTCCCCTGCTCTCCTAGAGTTCCACCAACTGGTTTATTCTCCTTGTTAGGGCATTGGGTTCTTCTTCACTATTTTGTAAGAACTTGGCCACTGGTAACGCCAGTTGGGTGTGGAAGACGGATGCTCTGTCGTACATCAACTCATATGGGGATTTCCCAGTGGACCATTTTGTGGTATTATGTCTTGCCCACAAAGAAAAATTTAGGTGTGAGTCCCAGTTCTTTTGGTTGTCTACTATTGTATTTTTCAAAATCCTCACCAGGGTCTTATTAGAGAATTATTCCAACCCATTTCCCTATGGATAATAAGTACTTTAATGTCCCAGCAGGATATTGTACTTCTAAAAAAAAACTGATGAATTTTGAATATTTAAAGGCTTAGGCGTTTTTAGTTATTATTTTCATAGGACATTTGAACCTGGAGAATATGTTCTCTTCTAAAAAATTCATCACTACTATATTAGTGGCATTCCTGGCTGGCAGTCAATATCCACTGGTGCTAACTGTTGGACATCGGATGTATCTCATTGATGAAGTCAATTCACCGTTGTTGGAAAGGATATTCCACATGAACTGAGATGAGTGGAAAGGGAGATAAATTTTTCTTCTCTGGGAATGTTTGGCATCTCTCACATGCTTGAACATAATCCTAGACTTCCCCGAATAGTTTTGGCTAAAAGAAGCCTGCTTTAAGTATTTTATGATTTCTTTCTCTCCAATTGTAGTTTCATCCACATGATCCACCATGAAATTTAGCCATTACCTTCTCAGTATCATCTTATGTTAGATACAATAGTAAAATCCCCACAGTATCTCTCCAATACAAATGCCCATTTTCCAGTACGAAATTTTGTGACTTTAACCTTAAAGCTCGATATTTTACTTTGTCAAAACTGGGTGGGCACCTTAGTGTCAACAAGTACTCCACTATGTCTTTGTACTTGTTATACAACATTTTGTCACCATCCCTGCAATCCCTTGCCCCGCATATTGGAGGGTCATTCTCATGACCTGTGAGTAGTGTCATACTTTGCAAACACCTTCTTTGCATCCTTTTGCATAAGGAAATCATTTCTCCTGTTGGAAATTTCCTCAAAAAAGCACACAAAACCTATGTTTTGGCCTTGGCATGAATAGCTAGTTCACCCCTTGCGCCGATGTGGAAGATTTGCACTAGAGCCTGCGCCACCTGGCAGTCTGTCTCAGTGCAGTGCTCGCGCCAAGCTATTTTAGGGTGGAAGATTCCTTCTAACCACCTCAGGGATGAGTCACTGGAAGTGGTTAAGTTGATCAGCCACAGATCTCCCTCTTTAGGCAGTGGTTTCCATCTCCCATGGAACACTCCTTGAAGATAGGGCTCCCTTCCATGATTATAGGGATCCTAACCTCTCCCTCTCCCTCTATAAAACATGCCCTCTCCCTTTATGAAAGCTAGCTGAACATATAGCCAAGGAGATGAACTTGGAGAAGAATACTATAGCTGAGTAATTGCTATTGAGAAGGTAGAACCAAGGAGAACTCCGTAGAGAGAGTCCCCTCCAAATTCCTGACGAGCCTTTGTGATACGCGCTCCGCTTGAACCCTGTTGGAGGAGACCACAACGTCGAAGCTTGGTTGTACTCTTCCTTTCATTTATTAATATACTCGACTATGGTGTTGGTTCCATCATTGGGTTATGTTGTTCATTTAATGCAATTGATTTAGTCCTCTTCGAATGACTAATAATTACGAATGTGAATTAGTATGTTGTATATTGTCTTTATTTCTTGTGTGTGTGCAGGTGTATAAGTGTGAAAGCGAGCGGATCGTGATCTGTAAAACCATGAGCGAGAGGAAGCCACTCTTTTCGATGACAACAACAGCATAGGACCTATGGTAAGTCATCTACCGAATCTCTGTCCATTCGTTAACTAGGAATCAATATTATAGATTGTTTTGATTGTTGCTAGACCCACCCTAGGGCTAGTGGGATCGCCTCTATCCGCAGAGGGGATTTACCTCACCAACAAATTGGCGAATCCATTGGGGATCAGTGCGAGTTTGTCTTTCATCTATTAGGTCTTCTTTTTGGTCTTTGCTTGCTTATTTTTCCTTTTTTGATTATTCTGTTAAGTCTAAGACCCTTGTTCAGCCACAGAGGATTAGATCTGACCTCTGTCTTTCAAATTTTTTCCCTTTTTCCTGAGTGAACTGGCTTGGCGCTAGTTGCTAGTGTTGTGCCCGCACCATCCCCTGTTTGGCGCTAATCACAACCAAATAGCTGCACCAACCGCTGTAGGTTTTAGGGTTTGGTCTGTTTTGAAGATTTTTGGGTCAATACTTTTGCTTCTGGGTTATTTTTAGATATGTCTTGAGTGCTTTGGGATTGTTTTTTATTGTCATGATCATCTTTCTTCCTTCAGTTGTTTGTCTGTTTCCTATCAGCATCGCAGCCTTAGGGTTTTAAGTGCTTTGGTATGCTGAGCCTCCTGTAGGAGTTTGAGTCTTTTGTTTCTCAATCAACTTCATTCCTTGTTTGGTTGCATTCAGCTCCCCTAATCTGTTTGAGTGATTGCATTGGTTGAATGATTCTTTCCTTTTTTGTTCAATTTTTCTTCTTGTCACTCCAAGCATAGATCAAACTGCTTGCATGGTTCTATTTGGAAATCTTTCTTCAATTTGAGAGATTGCAACGTTGGTTTGAGTTTTGTTATGTTTGTTTTGGGTTGATTGAAATTATTTAGCTTCAAATCTCGCATTAACATTCTCGAGCTAGTGTTTTGATTTGTTTTTCATGTCATTTAGTGCACTTTTTGCTCTATTACATTGAAAAAATAAAATAAAAAATTGTTTGCATTCTTGTTTGCATTGTGAAATTGAAAATCTTTCGCATATCTAGCATTGGACAATTCTAGGAAAGATTTATCATTTTCATTAGCTTGCATCGGATATTGTAGTGGATTATTCTGCATGTTCTTATTATTTTCTATCTCTTGAAAACTCCTAACTTTCTCGTAGATATCTTTTCATTGAATGAAATGGTATCTTTTGGCATGTAGCTTGCATTTAGGGATTTTTTGAGATCCAACATTCGGTAGGACCTTGGAATTGAAACGTAAATACAAGATCAACTTAAAATTTACTCAATTAACCTAAGGAAAAATTGAAACCTAACGAAACATCTAGTGGTCTAAGTTAGAGACGTGTTCCAAATTCTTTAAACCTTGCAGCTATCGCTCGCCATCTGGCTTCAGACAACACTAGTACGGACTTGCGCTCCCCGTACCGTCGAGTATATAAAGGGAGACCCCTCTAGGTTGCAATCCTTTTATCCATATGAAGCCAAGTCTACCGCCTTGTAACCGTGATACACTGAACACAACATTCGAGGAGACTACCTGCACGTATGTCAAGTCCTTGGTCATTTATCTTTCATTTGATCACCAAGGTGTATATGGAAGTTCACGGAAACCTAGCATACCCTCTTCCATAGATTACCTGAGCAGTCATTTTCGATCTTTACTGACTCCATAAATTTGAAAATATCATCGAGCACTTGTCCTTTCATGCTCGTTTCAACCTGAAAGTGATAGAGTCACCTTTTTTATGTTTCTTGACTCTTAAAATATGAAATGACAAACTTTGGTTTCAGTGTCTTAAAATTAACTGTCCACGAAATATTTCTGGTTAAAGTTAGTTTCCTTAGTGTTGTTTTACTGTTGTTTCTGATGACAACCTTCCTGGAGTTTACCAACCAAGGAATCCCCTATGAAAGGAATCCTAGCCCTTTTCCTGCTTTTGGGAATGTTGGTGCTCCTTACATGGCAACGTTGTCTCTTCTAGGGTTAACTGTTGGTTTTCCCATGTGGTTTTTTTCGACCTCGGTGGTCCCGAATGCCCCGATCTCTGTTCGACCATCACCTCCACCTGAACAGCACCATGTTGATTCTAAGGTGGACCTCTCCCCTTCTTCACTTGTTTCTTTGTCCTCCTCTTCTACTTTGCCTGGTGAAAGTTTGGATTCCAGTAACCAGGTGGCTAAGAAGAGAAGAAGAAGACGAAGAAGAAGAAGTCAAATAAGCGAGAGGCTAATGCTGCGACTGTTGTGCCTAATAAAAATTCCATCGAGAAGTCATCCAGCCTTCCACGGAAAGTCAAATTCCCTTGCATGTTGTGCAAAGGTGACCACCTTCTTTGAGATTTCCCTGGCATTCCCAAGGTACTTGAAGTATGGTCCAATGACCATCTGTCATCACCTTTGGTTTCCGAAAGTCATAGTGGTAGCACATCTTCGACTAGTGCTGATAGCACTCATAAGAAACAGGGTAAGATTACTAATCCCTATAAGCCATGTGAAGGGCATCATCCCATTCACCTTTTTCCATACATGGATGAAGCCAAGAGAGTGTTGGAAAATTCTACTGTTTCTGCGCCCTGCCTTCCGGCTGGTGACCAGAAACTTTCTTTGAATCCTCCACTAGTTGATTCCACAATCGGTCAAGCGTCATCCTTGGTTGATCCCGCTCCCCTGGAAATTCAAATTCAGGAATCCGTTCCCGACCAACCATTGGATGTTGAATTAGTCGACTTGATCTCGCCTATGGTTCAGTAGGTCTTTTCCGTTAAGAGTGGATCTCATCCCCCCCATGTTCTTCTTGTTTCATCAGATTCTTCAGACTTGGAGAAATATTCTTCTGTCCCTGTAGTTCAAGAATTCTCTCCTCCTACTCCCGTGATGGAAGTCAAGGAGAGTGCTCCTCTTGCTCTGGTAACACTAGGGGAAAACCATCTCGGTTCGATGGTATCCCCTCCAAGTAGTTTGGTCACTTCCTTTGATTTGAGTCGATTTGCAGGATATTGCCTTCCGTCTTATGTGCCTTTCGAGATAAAGGTACAAACCTTTGAACTGGTGGTACCCAACACTATTATAGATGAAGGCGCGTCTATTAGTATTTTGTCTTCCACTACTTGGAAAGCTTTTGGTTCTCCACCGCTTATGCCTGTTACACAGAATCTATTTGCTTTTAACAGAGGAACTAGTCAACCGTTAGGGATCCTTCCAAAGTTTCCTGTTACTTTGGGAAGGAAAACCATCTATATAGACGTGATGGTTGTTCTAGGCCCCTTGGATTTAAATTTACTCTTGGGGCGCAACTATACTTATGTCATGGGGGCGGTTGTCTCTTCCCTCTTTTATGTGATTTATTTTCCACACAAAGGTTGAATCGTGACCATTGATCAGCTTTCGTTCTTTGGTCCTAACGTGACATCTGGTTCACCTTCGTCCCTTCCGGGTCTTTATCTGCCGGTTGTATCTTCCCCGCCGCAAGTTAATTATGTGGCTACCTGTCCTATACTCGTATTCAATGATAGTGCTGTTGTGCATCATGTGCTGGGGGCATTGGGTCCTGATTTCCAAGATGTTGTTCTCCCATCAGATGCGAACCTGTTGGAGTCCATGACCTCTTATTCATCATCATAAAAGGTCTTTGGAGCATAGTTCGTTTTCTTGTGTCAAGCTCCCTAAAAAATGAAACAAGGTCTTTGGAGCATAGTTCATTTTTCTTATGTCAAGCTCCCTAAAAAAATGAAACAAGGTTGTTGGAGCATAGTTCGTTTTCTTGTGTCAATCTCCCTAAAAAATGAAACAAGGTCTTTGGAGCATAGTTCATTTTTCTTGTGTCAAGCTCCCTAAAAAATGAAACAAGGTTGTTGGAGCATAGTTCGTTTTCTTGTGTCAAGCTCCCTAAAAAATAAGACAAGGTATTTGGAGCATAGTTTGTTTTTCTTGTGTCAAGCTCCTTAAAAAAATGAAACAAGGTTGTTGGAGCATAGTTCGTTTTCTTGTGTCAAGCTCCCTAAAAAATGAAACACGGTCTTTGGAGCATAGTTTTTTTTTCTTGTGTCAAGCTCCCTTAAAAATGAAACAAGGTTGTCGGAGCAAAGTTCCTTGTCTTGTGTCAAGCTCCTTAAATAATGAAACAAGGTGTCCCGAGGATAGTTTGTCTTCTATGTCAACCTCATTTAAAAAATGAATTAGCTTCGAGGATAGTTCTTTTAATGTGTCAACCTCGTTAAAATAATGAAACAAGTTCCCGTTCAATTCGAGTCTTTGTTTAGATCTCGTAAAATCCCAGTCGAGTCTTTCTTTGATATCGTCACTTGAATCTTCACTCCATCTGCTTTTTGTTCTTTACATATGGATTGAAGCTTGGGCGGCATGTGCCTCGAATTGAGTCACCATGCTGGGGGCATGCCCATTTTTTCAAGCATAGTTTACTTTTGTTTCAGGCTTGTGTAAACTTGAAACCAATATCAAGCATAGTTTACTTTTGTTTTCAAGCTTGCGTAAAAATGAAATATTTTGACTTTTATGTGCTTTTTGAATTTTTTCCTTTCTTTTTGGGTCATTACTTATCATGCGGATTATTGATACATTAGATAATATTGTATTGATAGAAATTTGCATAATTTGTAAAAAACATCATCACATGTAAAAAGATCCATGTAAGGAAATAGATGTATATATATATATATATATATATATATATATATATATATATATATATCACATGTTTGCAACTATGTGCATCATAATGCAAAAAAATATATATGTATGTTTCAGTTACATCTTGAGACAACATGTCTCTCAAAATAGGTGGAAATAAAATCCTAAGTGCCTAATCAGCGTGGTGCTCATGATAGCACGTCATCGCCCGTACCAACCGCCTTAGAAAGCGATGGATATGACTCGGCACCCCTACGGTATGCCTCTGGTAGGCCCAACGAACATCATCAAGGCGAGCATAGTCTGGAATCCCACTGGCGATCCCCTCCAGATTTTGTACTATCTCCTCCCCCTCGCCGCCCTCACCATGAGGATCGAAATTGTGAGGAGTTCGCCTCGCTATCGGCGAAATACCTATAGGTCTCTCTGGGCCAACATCTGCATACATATAAGATTAACTGTCAGAACATGCATATATACCAAAAAATCATAAACTCATGAAAATAAAAAATGAGTCTCACCTAGCTCTTCGTCCCAATCCTCTCCCTCTAGGAGCGGGAGGTCTGGATCACTGGTGAAGTCTGTACCAAAGTAGGGCCAATCCTCCACGACAATCAGTTATCAGCGGAGCCAATCGAAGAATTCTGGCATTCAGGACATCTGTTGGCTGCCCCCTACTCTGGGCACCAACGCAACCCATCGGGCCATCCATGGTTCTCTAGGTGGTGGCATTGGGACAATGACCTCCTAGAGTTGGAATATCAGTAGCCATTCCAAGAAGAACGATACCAAAATTGACCCATACCCAAACTTCTTTAGTTTGGTCTTCTTGCACTTGGTTAGTTTCCGCTTAATGTTAATAGTCACGGCCTCTGCCTAGTTGTAAGGAGTCGGGGTCAGGCAGTCTACGACAAGAAGTAGTTGTGTTTTTGTGGCTTCATGTGATGCTTGTGATCCTGCTGCCCGTGTGATAGTGTGCAGCACTACTTTATTGTCAGATCTGGGATGGTTTGGATGTCAACCTTTCCACTCCCTGTTCCTTTTCGTTCCCCTCGGCACACCTTGTCGATCACCATCCCCATGCTTTCTCCAGAGGGACGGGTACCATTCAGCATAGGGACTGCACCTCTCCGCGACAATTCTGTGATAAAATAGACATCAGAAGCTTCGAGTTCAAGTTCCTAATCTCGAAGCATGAAATTTTCTTGGTCTTCATCCCAAATTCTTATCAAATACTGAAGCAATTCTGGCTGAGCCCAGAGGCACGGTGTTAAGAAGAATTTATTTAGCCCACAATCTCTGAGGGCGTACATGCATCGATCATTATCAATGGCAAGTTCATCTTCCTCACTGTGTTCCCTCTCTTTCCACTCAATCACCATTCTTTCTGCTTGGTACCTGCTCACATTGTTCATATGAGCATTGTTAGTCTACTTGGGCATTGAAATTTGCAAGAAAGTGACTACTTTTTTCTTAAAATTATGCGGATTTTTAGGTTGCATGGTTGGCGTGCCCTCTGTGTAAAAAATGGGCGATTGGCGCAGGTCCGTGCCTGAAACTTGCGCCAACCGCGTTGCCCTAATTTTGACTAATCTTCTCCTAGGAAATCAAAATGACATGTACAGGTAATGAAATTTAGCTTAAAAGATGGAAAATGGTGTCGGCTCTTACTTGAGACTGATGGAATCAAGATCGGTTCACCAGATCACTCGCAATCGTTGCCACAAGATCGCAAAGCACAATGGGTCACTATTGCTCCAAAAAGAGGTAAAAGTGAAAAGTAAATAATTTTTACCACTTATGGAATTTTATAACTTTTCAGAGTCCTAAATTAGGTTTTAAAACATATTTGTCGATTATTTTATCATATTATTTTTGAGAAATAGGTTTTACACATGTCTCTTGTGTAGCAACACGTTTTTCACATGGTTATGATGAAGTAACGAGTTATATTTTATACTTTTTTGGACTCGGTAAAAACATGAAAAAGTCACTACTGGAGTCATCTTTTAGCTCTTTTCTGACTCTCTAAAACTGAAAATATTGCCGAGACGCTTGTCGTTTTGAACTCATTAAATGGCTGCGAAACGATATCTACCCAATATACGTTTACCCCTTTTTCGGGCTAGGATAGATTATTTATGAAAAAGGAATACCTTAGCCTCTCATGACTAAGAGGTTCTCTCGGATGTTATTTTCTACCTTTTCGGATATGAGAGAATATTTACGAAAAGGGCTTTGTTGGAGTTTTCTTTTCCACTTTATTTTCAAACTCTCTAAACATGAAAAGATGCCGAGTTATCCCTTTGTCAAACTCGTTAAAAACTGATGACATCGGACTCCGTCGTTATGACGTTATTCGAGTTCCTCCTTCCTATGGCTCGTAAAATGTACTATGTTGGATTTGTCCGAAGGAAAGACTTACATCGCAAGCATATGCTATCTCCTTCAACCTTGTTTACAAAAATAATTGGGGTACTTGCTAGAAATGGTGGGGGAAAATGGAGCCAGAATTAGTCAGCAGTATGTCACTCTTGAACATGGCACTTGTTTGCATTCGTGTCGGGTTGGGGACATCTCACTTCTTCATTTGTTTTCCTCCATGGGTTTGGGTAATCTCTTTTGACCACTCATATGCTCTTTTCCACGTCACCATGACCTCAGATCCCTTGATGTCAAATATTTCCAAATCCAGTGTCGTGCCACCGATATGTTCAAGAGAAGTTTTGCTTCTACAATTTTCAACCTCCATCCGATTCTCTGTTGGTCCTGATTTGCAAATCATCATATTCCTTTGTCTCATGTCGATGATGTCGAAAACATCATGGCCCTCCTTCGACTAGGTTGCTTCCTATCGACTTCAGCTCATTTTCCAGGAAGTTGATCTAGAGACTCCCTTCAGGTACCTTGGAGCTTGCATGCCGTAATGGCAGGTTCTTTTCATTTGATGCAAGTTTCACATCATTGGCCTCGATCGGATGATTCTGCGGGTGTTCGACGCCAGATCACTGTTCACATTCTGTGGATTGTACCTTTTGTATCTTGAGAGCGATTGTCATTATTGGTGGTTTCTCTTGCGTCTGTTAACATATCTCATTATTGGCTGGTAATCTGACGATGTTCCTGCATGTTCGACTTCAACTCATCTATTCGCATGCTCAAATTTGTATGTTGTTCAGGTCGAGATGGAGCGCAAGACCTTGGGTTTTGTCTAATGAAATCCAGGCTGCGAGTTTTTTGTGGATTACTATGACTTATTACATGACTCTTCTGATTGGATGGTTGTGACCATACCTGAGTCTATTTGTTGATCCTTATTGCTGGATGGCTCCGTCCATACCTAGGATCTCACTTTTTATGTACTCTATTATGGATGGCTGCACCCATGCCACATATCATGTATCAGAGATATCAGTTGTATTTGTACTTGCAGGTTTCTGACAGCAGTTTTTGGGTCAAACGCGTTCTCACAAAGCATTTCGCCCCTCCCTCTCTCTCGGATCTCATGCTTTAGGGGGCATCTGTCACACAACATTTTGTCACCGTCCCTGCAATCCCTCGCCCCATATATTGGAGGGTCATTCCCATGACTTGTGAGTAGTGCCATACTTTTCAAACACCTTCTTTGCATCCTTCTACATAAGGACATCATTTCTCCTGTTGGACATTTCCTCAAAAAAGCACACATAACCTATGTTTTGGCCTTGGTGCGGATAGCCAGTTCACCCCTCGTGCCAATGTGGAAGATTTACACTGGAGCCCATGCCACCTGGCACTCTGTCTCAGTGTAGTGCCCGTGCCAAGCTATTTTAGGAATGTTTTTTAAAAATTAGAGGCGGAAGTTTCCTTCTAAACACCTCAGGGATGAGTCACTGGAAGTGGTTAAGTTGATCAGCCATGGATCTCCCTCTTTAGGCAGTGGTTTCCATCTCCCATGGAACACTCCTTGAAGATAGGCCTCCCTTCCATGATTATAGGGATCCTAACCTCTCCCTCTCCCTCTATAAAAACATGCCTTCTCCCTTTATGAAAGCTAGCTTAACATATAGCCAAGGAGCTGAACTTGGAGAAGAATAATATAGCTGAGTAATTGCAATTGAGAAGGTAGAACCCAGGAGAACTCCGTAGAGAGAGTCCCATCCAAATTCTAGACGAGCCTTTGTCAGATGCACTCTACTTGAACCCTGTTGGAGGAGACTGCAACATCGAAGCTTGGTTGTACTCTTCCTTTCATTTATTAATATACTCGACTATGGTCTTGGTTCCATCATTGTGTTATGTTGTTAATTTAATGAAATTGATTTAGTCCTCTTTGACTGACTAATAGTTACAAATGTGACTTAGTATGTTGTATATTTCCGTTATTTCTTGTGTGTGTGTAGGTGTCTGAGCATGAAAGCAAGTGGATCGTGATCTATCAAACCAGGAGTGAGAGGCAGCCACTTTTTTCGATGACAACAACAGCATAGGACCTCCGGTAATTCATCTATCAAATCTCCATCCATTCGTTAACTAGGAATCAATATTATAGCTTGTTTTGATTGTTGCTAGACTTACCATAGGGCTAGTGGGATTGCCTCTGTCCGCAGACAGGATTTACCTCACCGACAGTACCATGGAAAGACAAGATATTTGACATGGGGTTTTTGTTTCATAGTTTCTATTCCAAACCTCGGGCCTTTACCATTGCCTTCTTCATCGTTATTTATGGATATATTGATTCCCAAAGCATGACAATTTGATTCTGATAGGATTTTCGCCAGGCCCTATCCTTTGATAAACTTTGTGGGCTTAATTTCCATCTCATACTATTGTATCTTAGAGATCAATTTGCCTCTCTTCCCTTCACTCTATGCTTGTACCAAAATATCTTTCACAACAACAATGGGTACATAGTCTGTTATACTGGATTGAAGGATGTACATCCTGAAGGCATTTTAGGCATTGACTAGGGCATAAGCCCACTTTTTCCAGTATGTTGTAGAACCATATTCTTTACTGATCATCTGCATGAACCTAGATTCTCTATATAACCTCCTGTCTTCCCCTCCTAAAATAGGGATGGTGGCATATGTCAGATACAATTATATCTAACCTCCAATTTTGGATCCCCAAGACCCAGATAACAACATCCCAAGCCTGGCAGGTTTGTCTACCGCCACAATATCCATCACCACACTCTTTGCTGGGATTTTAGCTAAATTTACCACGAGGTCCTTTATCATCCCCAATAATTACACTCTATTAGATTCAAAATAATAAACATCTTTGTAAGGTTGAGTAATTTTATCCCCAACTGTTCCACGACGGATAGAGGCATTAGGTTGTGGGATGCTCCTGAGTCAAGCATACAGTTATGCAGTAATAGGTCATGTACTACTAGGGTCACATAGAAATGATGCGTTGAAGGGTCTTGATCTTCTACAGGAGGTCCAAAGATGACCATAGGTCTTTCTTCTTGGAGATTCAGACTATTTGGTAAGGGGATCGCAAGGGATTGACACATGAATTGAGACACCTGATATTTATATGATGGTTGTTTCAACAACTCTGCAAGAGGTACTAGAATATTTAATTTTTCTAATTAATTCTAAAGGTTGAATAGGGGAGTAAAATTTTCGGCAGAAGGAATTTTAGTGGGTTCCCTATCATGGTCGTTTAAAGACTATGAAAGTGAAGGGGACTTCTCAAATTTAGCTACTTGGGGCTTCTGTGCTAGAGATTTGGGAGTAGTAGTTGGTTGGTGATTAACTGGCTATAGCGGCTTCTTACCTTTATCATTTGTACTCATAGGGCCTTGAACTCTTGATGGACCCTCTTTAGTTTGATCTTGCATGCGGGACCTCTTCCTGGAGGACCTGAGGTCGTACTTATTATGTAATTGGGCCTGCATAAAATACACAAACTGTCTACAATGAGTATATATATATATATATCATCTGGGGGAATGGCTAGCTCCTCTCCATCCTCCTGTTGCAATGCTAATTCCTCTTCTAAATACATCAAAGGTTAGATGTGGTCTTGTTGTTCCTTCCTATCTCTTTTCAATAACTAGATTGGGGGCCTCTGATATTTTGGGTTGAAACCTCTATTGGGGATCATGATTTGAGCGAGGGGGAGAACTCTTGGTTTCCAATTCTAGCTTTACCAACTTATTGGATAGATTTCAGATCAACTTGTTCATCTCTTATATTCTTTGCTCTTCTGATTCTTGTTCTTGGTTTGAGGTTCTTGCCTCCTCCTTGCCTCTCCTTATTTCCCCATGGTCCTGTTTTCCCTTCAACTTTCCTATAGAAGAAAATATGGCCTCCACTTACAAAGCGTTAGTGTGGATTTGATCTAAGGATGTGGATTTTCTCTCTCGGAGGGTGAACATTAGATGTGTGTTATATTATTTCCACGAATAGTCGCATGGGGGGGGGGGTTGGGTTAGAGGGCGACATTCCCCCATCTAGGGGTTTGCAGGGGGCGGGTAGCCCCCTGCACAGGGTCTGGGGCAACACCCTGGGAAAATTATTTTGGACCCTATTTTGGGTGGGCGGACTCACCTATGGTTTTTTGCATGGTTTTGCATATTGTTTTGGGGCATGATGGTTTTCAACCCCTAGTATTTTTTAGATCTAGTCAAGGGAACTATGGTTATTTTCTAATCCAGGGTTAACAGATTAGGGTTTATGAATGCTTAGACATGTTTATATATGTGTTGTAACACTAAAAGGAATATAATGAAAAATGAAGATGGTAGTCTCGATTTGGGATCTAGGGGAAAAATCTCTGTGTATATCTATTTTATGTTTTATGCTATCGCTATTATTTATTTTCTATCTTTAAGAATTATTTTGTAGATAATTTATGTACAGGGTTAAAACCTACAGTGAACCCGAATTTAGGTTATAAGGCTCCCACAAAGACTACTTTAGCAGTTTCTTGAGGAGGTTTTATTTCTGCAAGAAGATTATTGTACACTTTTTTGAAGCTCTTAGTAAAATAAGTAACATCCTTGTTATGCCTCTTTTTCATGGCATTGAACTGTGTAAATATTTAGCCATGGTCTCTTTTATTCCCACATTTCATTGTGAAAACATTTTCCATCTTCTCATAGGTATGGACCGAGTTGCCAGTCTAGGATTTAAACCACTTCCGAGCCTCACCATCCAAAGATTAGACGAAAAGTCCCAACACTACATCAAGATGTTCAACATTCAAGTTTTCTGCGGACACACAAAAATTGCCAATGTTCCTGTGTGCTACGACACTATCCTCCCCAATGAACAAGGGAAGGAGCTTCACATAATATTTTGGCATGTCATTTAGCAGTTGTGGAAGGGCTAAGGGGGCATACTTATTCAGTAGAAAACCAGGTAATGCCATAGTTTGTAGGGGGTGGGGTAGACTTATGATAGGAGCTTGTTGATGCACAATATGAGGGGTAATGGGTGTGATAAATAGAGGTGGGGAGTTGGCTTGATGCTGGATGAAATTTACCAGGATGTATTTAAATTATTCGATCTCGAGTGAAGGGTGCAGGAATGTATGAAAGGGGGTATTAACATATTTTTCTTCATATTTTACTTGTGACTGGAGGGAACTGTGGATATTATCCCTGTTTGTCAAATATTCTAAAACTTGAGTGGGAGAATCTGGGCCATATATGTTATCTCTTTGGGTGGAGGAATAAGAGGATTCAAGGGAGAAAGGGGCTAATTCAGACTGATTGAGGACATTCTCCTTGCAAATTATTTTAAAGATTAGCCTCTCGGGTTCAAATATTGAAGGTGTCTTCTGCTGAGAGGTGTCTAATCGAGTATGGGGCCTGGTGAAAGCCATGATTGCTTGGATCTAAAATTTTGATAGTGGTGAAAGCCATGATTGCTTGGATCCAAGGTGAGAGATTTACAACCCCCAACCCTTCATGGTCACCTTATTGAAGGATGGAAACTTTGTTGTATCCTACGGAAAATTTTTCTAATTCATTCCCCAACAACGACACCAAAAAGATGTTGTAACTCCTAGAGACAACCTTTGGGTTATTAAGGGACTAGTGCGTAGGATATCTTAATCATATTATTTAAATATTTCTTAATTTCTCCTCCGAGTCATTTAGTTGATGGATTTTCTATAAATGGTGGTTCAGGAATAATGATAGCTTTCGGTGTTGATTATGGATCAATAAGAAAGGTTAAAAATGGACTCCGAGAAGTTATGGAGACAGAACTGTACCAGCAGGTCCATACTAAAATAAGAAAAAAAATTAATCTGAAAGCTGTGAGGTGAAGAAATAGGAGAAATTCTAAACAAATTTGGGCTTAAACGCTTAAGAATCCAACCGTTTGATAACTATAATAAAATGAGATGGTGAGTGAGATGAACATAAACGATTTTATGGAGCACTTTTAATGTTTCTTACAAACAATGGTTACTCATGAGCATTATTCTTCCTTTTGAGAAAATAAACAGATCCATGAAATAAATCAATGACATCCAACAACTAATATACATAGAATTCTTAGAAGAAACACATAACGAAATGTACTTGAAACACATTCAGGAAATGCACATACATATTGTTCACCAGTTCTAGATGGTATCTGTGCCGAACATTATATTTTATTATATATGCATCAAAATAGCTTCCAGAGATATACAATTCATAGCCAAAATTATTATACGACCACATAGAGAAATAATACCAAAATCTCAAACAAAAATCTGAACCCTTGTTTCTTCTCTTAGTGTCCTTCTTATAGAGTTTCTAGGGGCACTTCCCCGGATATTATTTCTTGATTTTCAGTACATAAATAATGAAAAAAAATGAAGTGTGCTTTTAACACAGCTGGTTAACATAAAAACAAACTAAAATATCTACCGTGAAATTATGATTTCACCATAAAAATAGATAAAAGTAAAAACAAAATAACTAATGGCCACGTAGGTCATATCATGAAACGTTCACTTGTTGCGACGCAGTCCTGAAGAGGACCCATACGGTCGAGGCTGCGCAACTAAATGAGATGATGGCCCAGAGTGTTGTGATGGTTGTGGAGCTCTTGGAGGATTCTGTGAGGTTGTTCTGACCGGATACAGAATTGAAGCTATCAGTGGGTACACATATTCATAACACCTCTGCCAGATGATGCGTGAGGGTAGGGGAGCATTATGGAACATCTCAAATAAGGCACGGAGTTGGGTTAACTCTGAATAATCCAGGCTGGAAGTGAAGAATTGATTTACCTGGGCTAACAACAAAAACTCCTTTTGGAGAGAAGCCACTACCGTTTCCTCTTTTAACATGGACGTTTTTTCGTGTACTGATTCCATTCGAATCTTGATCTCAACTAACTTTTTTTCATAGGTATCCCATGATATCAGAGCACCTTTTAGATCCTAACAAACTGGTAATCCTTCTTAATGACTTTACCTAGTTCTCTGTCAAATATCTCGATCCCGTTAGCTTCCAACGCCAGGCATCCTATTGCTTTTTCCCAAGCATCCTCCCTTTGTATGATTCTCATTATATCTATCATTGTAAAAAACTTGTCCACCACTTCACAGGATCCTAGTTACTCCATGGGAAGCTCGTTTATGAATTGAATTTACTTCCACATAGTCACCACATTCTCGGCTCCCTCTCGTCACCTTGATTCTAGTTGAAACCTATAATCGTTGATAGTAACCATTTTGTCATTCGCTAGTCTGATATACTCCCACCGGCGTTTAACTTCTGAAATAATATCATCCCATATCATCTGTCAAGACTCAACCAGGAACATGTTTCCCTTTAGCTGATTCTTGAGGTTCATGACCAATTTGTTCAACATCTGCATTTATTTGCGGACTGAGTCAAATTCATATTGGAGTGAAGCCACTTGTTTTTCCTTTGCAGCCAAATATTTCTTCAATTCCTCCAAATACCTGCGCACTATTCTGACCTCATCTTTAGTTACCTTCATCTCTTCCAGAGTCTTTGTGAGCTGCTCGATATGGTTTTGAGGGTCATTGGGCATAGTCACAAAGCAGACGTGACTATCTTATTGTTGTTGCAATTATTCCAATCTCCTCTTTAGATCCACCACTTTATCACTCGTATGAATCAACATCAATGACAATGCCTCCTTTTTTTCCATGCGAGCCAACTCAGGGTTTTGGACATGCTCTAATTCTGGTATTTTTAGCCTTTGTCGCAGTTCCTGGAATTCCTATTCTGCTCTTTTTAGAAGAGTTTTAGTGGAATATTCTCCCTTAGCCCCTTTTGTCCCTTTACCTTTGGTCCTGTGCAGGTGGTCCCCACCACGCGTTTTGGTGGGTTGGCTTAAATATTCGATGGGCCAGTTCCTTCCCACTATAACGACATTGATTGGTCAACTCCTTTATTGACATATGCATTTCCGAGGGGTGATATTTCGTTGTGACATGTGGTCTTGCACCCGTTGGAATGGGCTACTCTTTTGTTTGCATGTCTGCACTGTGTGATGAGCTTTAGCGCGATGATGAGAGTGCAAACTATTTTCCCCTTGAGTGGATTTACTCAATGTGCGGCCTGATGCTACCTTCGTTAATTTGTCTCAACAATGTGGATTTGGATGTAAACACATTGTACCACATAACATGACCAAAAACCAAACAAAATGCGTGAAATTTTGACGAGTAAGATGAGGACACTTGGCGAGATGCCATTGGTCCTAAAAATATAGTCAGTCGGCCTAGTCACCTTTCCCATTCAGTGTATGGACCGCCCAGTTAGTGTACCTGACCAACGTGAAAACTTGTTTAATTTTTTAGGAAAATGATAAGAACATGATATTGGGAGCATACAATATCGATTTTAATTGATTCAAGTTGTGTTGGATTCAAGGCGATGAGATCTACGTTTTGGCACTAGTTTTGAGCACTTTTGAACACTTTAAATTTTGAGCACTTTACTGATCCATTGGATTATTCCTCCCCACTAGAAGCTTTTGGATCTCCAAGAGATAATTTTTAGTCAACAAACATATGAGGGTACAGTTCCATCACCCTTAAAATCTCAATCCATTTGGATTTTCTTCGATTTGTCCCTTTGAGCCCCACACGAATGTAATCCACGTTCCCTCACTTTGAAGTTCTTGTTTTCCTGTCAACAATGGTGTTTGTGTCCAAGTGTGAACAAATATTCAAACTCTTTTTCCACATTAATTATAAATCCAGGTGCATTGGTTATTGCAAGACTAACACACACAGTATATGCAAGAGCAATAACATAATCCACTATTGAACACATGTTTAATAATTAAGACAAGAAAGCTACTGTAACATCAATTAAAGATAAATCGTGGAATTATAAAAGCATCCACAACAATTACATAATCATACTGAAACAACAATTACAATAACAAAAATAAATACGAAATAAAAAAAATGGAAATAACGCAGCACCTGATCAGAAGAGTGGGCCCAACTCTCTGATCAGGGTTGCGATAAACTCACAGCTCACGAATAGAACATCAAAACGATGTGCATTCAATTGATTAAAATACTTTTTTTAAAATATCGGTCTCTTTCTGCTTAACCCCAATTCACAGCCCTGAAGCCCTTTTTATACGAATGTTCAGGAAAACCGTCTTTTCCATCTAACAACTAAATATCTACAATTATAAAATTGTTACAACAACAAACTAGTTGCCGAGAGGAAACCATGAAAATCTTGAAATAGATTTGGGGTAAGTTGGAATATGTTGCTATGTTGCAGCATGTCGAGATAATGCTGAGAATTCAGAGTTGCTTTGTAGCTTTCAAATGTAACCCCTTTACTTGTTAAATCTGTGCAAATAATGGAGTTAATACTTGCATAGGTAAAACCTCCACGACTATTAATTCATTAATCAAAAATTCCATATAAGACAATGGGAAGGGATTTACCTCATGTGTTTAGAAAAATTAATGATACAAAGAGGTAGAAAGGTGGGTGAAAATAGGAGAGAAAAGTGTACAGATTTGGTACCCAACATCTCCCCCCAACTAGCCTATTTGCATGTCCTCATGCAACTTGTCATCTTCTCAGATCTGGGTTGGACTGACTGTGGATGGCATGAAGCTGCGCAATGTCATATTATCTGGCCATCTATGTTCCAAGGGGTTTATATCCTTCTGTCAGAACAACGTCCTTCCACCAATCTTGGCTGACATTGTATGCAGGAGTATATTGCTCTGCTGGCAACCAAATAAGGGGGAACTGAAACCTTAGTCCCATCCACCGGACCCCATAGGTCTGAATACAGGCTACAAAATGTGGCACTCTTTCTAATGCTCGTGAAAATTTGGATGCTCCAAAAGGTTCTCGACCTATGACAGTTGATGATGACAACCTCCACCTCATTTGACAAATGTCCAGCGCTCCATTTTGGAAATCTAATATTTGTCTAATACAGAGGTCAACACACCATTTCTAGGTTGCCAGGATATGTTCCTTATGTCCCACAATCTGTAGAAAGGTAAAATGCTTATTATAAATATTTGTTGCGTGGCCATGCTCTCTCCTTATCATCAACGATCTTGTAAATTGATTTCTTCAAACGTATCATAGGCCTCTCTCCATTTAACCTGATTGATAATGTAGGAGGTGAAGGCTCTCAAATGAATATCCCCCAGAAATGGAATAGGATTGAAGGCCTGATCGTGCTTTAGGAAGTAAACATGCATGTAAAGTTTGCACATTAAGTGTTGGCCTATGATATTATGAATTTTCAAAATACAGAGGAACTGTATTGGATCCTTAATTTCATGACAAATTTCCTTATATATACTCTCCAGGAAAAGGAAAAGGAATTTTTGATGAAGGAAGAAGGCATAAATATGAGCGGGAGGTCTACAGGCCACTACCTGCTGTGCCAAGGTAAACATATTCTCCTTATCTGATTGCAGCATTTGCACTTGTTCTTCTAACTCCTTTATCTTACCTTGTTGTTTTTCTTGCCTCTGTCGCGCTCTATCTAACTGGTCTATATAATCTGTGACAATCCCGGTAGCCTGCTCTCGAACCCGCATTATCTCCTTCTTATGTCCATTCGCAGAAGATTTCCATCTTTGAATTTCAGCAACCAGGAAGAATTCTCAGGCATCAAATAGATGTTTAATCGGACCAGTCTGTGTAGCCACAGAGGAGACCTCAATTTTAGGTTTTATTGCCTTCCATTTATGTACTTTTACCTTCTTCTTCAATCGAGATACTTGCTTCCTCAGCTTTCGAACTTCCTTCTTCAATCGCATGGTTTCATTAAACTAAAGTTGATACCTTTTCTTGAGAGGTAATCTCCTGCTTTCACATTGTTCTATCCATTCTTACTTGACAATGAATTCATCTCCCAGGCCTGTATCAGGCTCAAGATGCCGTGGAACGTTGTTAATTTCATCAACTGGATTTTCTATTAGGTCTTTCTTACTTGGTTCTCTTTCTTCAGGAGCATTATCCTTCTCATTTACCTCAGGGAATTCTGTCACTCGGTCAGTGCTTTCATCGGCCATTCTATGCTTTGGTGTCTCCACATAATTTCCTTCTCCCTTTTGAGCCTTTGGATGCCCTTTCTGAGAATAAAAAATTGATGGAATGATATTGGTCATATATTTCCTTGAGTTGACAAACCTTAGTACTGGTGGGACATCGATCTCCTCCATTAATCGTTCAGATGAACGAAACCCCCTTGCTCCTGTAGGCATCATAGACTAAAAAGGAGAATAGGGAATACCTTCACCACCCTTGTTTCTTACTTGAGCCGAATCTTCATGCATTTCTTCTTCTGTTGGAGTCGACACTGGTTCTTGTGGAACAATGTCGACTATAAGGATTATTTCCTTTCTGTCCTCCTGTCCTTCGTGCATTTCTTCCTCGCTTGCGGTCGATATTGGTTCTTGTGGAGCAATGTCAACTTCGCGGGTTATTTCTTCTCCGTCTCCCTATTATACCTGAGTCGGGGGTGGTTCTTGTGTGACACCCCTTCTTCTTTCAATATTCATATCTGCTTGGGTAGGTGATGGTGTTTCTCGCGTAATAACATCACTTGCCAACCCTCTAGCTGGTGTTCCACCTTCTTGTTCTTCACTAATGAAAGTTGATGACTATAGGACAGTCTCAAATTTATCCCTTATGCCCATTATTCCTTCATATGTAGGTTCCTCAGGTGAGGATGGTTCTTATGTGGTAGCCTCGACTGTATCACCAATTGTCTCCTCCATCCCCATTTCTTCCGGTTCTTCCTGATCTATCTCCATTTCCATTTCTTTTGATTCTTCCTGATCTATTTCCATTTCCTTCGAGTCTTCTTCTTCTACTAAATCAGCTGGAGGTATTGGTTCTTCTTCTCTAGCGGAAATAACAGCTGCTATCTCTTCTTTTGATGATCCGCAGAGTTCTACCTAGGAAACTTGAAATCGAACTATTTCATGCATGACCAACAAACGAACCAGTGCATGATTGGAGAGGACTGCCAGCATCCGGCGCGAACGACAAGCAGACTGTGCCATGTGCTAAATTTGTTTTAATAAAAATAAAGGCATGTTTAATGAATGAAATTGTGCGTGTGGAAATCGAAGGTGAGCTAGGATTTTGAAATCGTATTTGAACAGAGTTGTGGCCTGTCCTTCGCAGGATATGTATTTCATCACAAAGCCTGTTACCTCATTCCATAGACACGACATAAATTTGCACTCATACCCTCTCCCATATTGAACGACGCTTTCTCCTGCCTGAAAAAACAATTCAGGAAACTCCAGGAGGGAAATTCTCTAAGCAAACCATTGTTGCCCTTACTTTCTTAGCCCGCTAACTTCCGCAATTACTTCTTCTGTGACTGGAATTTCTAATCCTCTGACCTGAGAGGAATTATCATTCAAATTTAGCACAAAATCCGTCGTGATTCCCTTGTCGAATCCCTGCAATCTATTGAAGTAGTTATCCCATCCTGCATTGACAAAAACTTGCCACACATCTGTATTTTTGCAAACTAAGACTGTATCTTCATGTTCATGCCGCACGACTAGTTTGCCCATCTTGTAGAGACTGTAACAACACTCTTGACACAACAAACCATTGGAAAGAGTGGTGGGTACCAAATTTGGCAAAAATAGCATGGTGAAAAATGAGGTGAAATAACAGTAAATACGACTGGTGATTTCTCAGGAAATGAAGAAAATCATGGAAAATTATGAGTGGGATAGATGAAATAGTAATTATTTTGCGTGAGGTGGAAAGGACTCATTGATTGGTATTATGTGCGTGTTGATGATCCCAATACATCTTTAATGATTATACGGAATATGGTAAGGATCGTAGGGTGTACCATCATATGAATTTGTAATAATGACTTTTGGAATAATCATTATGCCGTCGTTTAGTTATGAAGGCACCCCCCCTCCCCCCAACTTAAAAGTAGCCGTCCATGGCATCAATGTCTTATGCATGGAATATTTAATTAAATCCATAAGATTCAAATGGAGACATACCTAGTAGCCTACCTGGAGGAAGTGATAGTTGATAGAATAATGACAAAATAATGATGTGGATGAAGTAATAGCATCGAGGAGTATCAGCATCTGGAGTAACAGCATTTCAAGTAGCAACAATCGCAGTAAAAAAATCCAGTAGCCGCATCTGGAGTAACAATGTCATGAGTAGCAACATCATGAGTAGTAGCATCTAGAGTAACAACATTTGGAGTAACAACATCACAAGTAGCAGCATCCAGAGTAACAACATCGAGTAGTAGCATCAGGAGTAGCAAAATCTGAAGTAACATCATCTGGAGTAACAGCATCACGAGTAGTAGTGTACAGAGTAACATCATCGAATAGTAGCATCACGAGCAGCAGCATCCAGAGTAACAACATCATGAGTAGGAGCATCCGGAGTAACAACATCGAGTAGCGGCATCCAAGGAGTAAAAACATCACAAGTAGCAACATCCAAGGAGTAAAAACATCAATACTTAGGAAATTTTCAATCTCTGCAACATTACTCCTTAGTATTAACTCCTACAAAAAAGAATATATATATATATATTTAGAGTGAGGATGCAGAGGAAGAGTTCTAACCTTCAAACTAGATTTCTCGAAGAGATGTTTGATGAAAGCATCCGTAGAGGCTGGGCGATGGTATAATCTCAAGCGATGTCCATTTGCTACAAAAGAAGCATGTGTATCATCAGTTGTAATTAGCTTGACTTTTCCATTATCAAATACAGTGTCCACCTCGTAAGGTCCCATCCAGCGATTGCAAATATTTCCCTTAAATTCCTTAAAGTGGGAGTCATAAAGTAATGCCCAGTCTCCCCTATGAAACACCTTTTTTTTTATAAACGTATCATGCCATTTCATCCTCTTTTGTTTGTCGATTCACAAAGGTGGCTTATTATAGGCAACCTCTAGGCTTCTCATTCAATTTTCAACCCAGGGCAAGTCTTCTTATTTCAAGAGTGTAAGCACAGTATATGCGAGTGAGGTCGACTAATAGTTACTCTATATTTCTTATGAAAAGGATTATCTAATTCTCGAAGTTCAACCAACTCAAAGAGAAATGAAATGGTAGAATGCAGCTAACTATTCTGTCTAGCTCAGAAGGAGAGAAACCTACGATTGAACAACATAATGATGAATTGAACAACAATCTTAACAAATTGAACATCAACCTTAATGAACTGAACAAAAACGTTAATGAATTGAAAAACAATCTGAATAAATTGAATCAAAAATTACTTATATAATTTTGCAATGGAATTCTCTTTGCAAACTAACTAATTGACAACTTTATGTACTTAATCAATAACTGGATGCCTTATTATACTGAGGGAACAATATAATTCTTAAAGATAGATAACATTGAACATTAATTAATCTATGATTCATAAATCTACTATAAAGGCGTTGGGAGAAAATGAAAACATCTAACAACAATAAAGCATTACTATAAACCAGAAAGCACGAATGCTAAACTATTCTAATGAAAGAGAAACTGTAACCTCATGTATTTCTATTTTACTGAGTGGAAAAGTAATTTACAATCTGCATCAGATAACTGGACATCAATTATGTAACTAACGCACAACACAGAAATTGGTGAGGAAACTCCCAAGGATTGGGCCCAGACCACTAGAAGTTCTAACGCAATAAATAACTAAAAAGATGATTGTTCAAAACATCGAAACTCTTTATTAAATTGAAGGATAATATAGGGATACAACTGAACAGTTTTGTCTTGATACGTTGATTACAGAAGGAAATTCCTATTCAACTCCCCCTATCTAGTTCATCCTTGGTCCTTTTGAAGGCGTTTTCATGCAGTGGGACGGTATTTTCGAAATGACAGCCTGCTGCTCATGGCTGACATTTGGGTTAACGAGCTTGGATCTGTCTTTCTTCCTTCTGTCAGTTTCTGGGAGTTACTAAGATTCTATGAGTCCAAGTCTGTCAGCTGTCTTTCATTTAATGTCTGTTTAGTTGCTCTGCTTCCCTATACACAAAGATACAATAAGTCAAATTTCTGTTATAAAACGTTCCTTTTGTCGTTTAGCCCAATTGTCCTGATTTTTATAAATCTTATTTTTCTTTATTGTTAAGATGAGGAAGAATTATTAAAAATGTATCACAATTCGAAGTAATCATAGGGTGAAAAAATACCTTAATTTTGGCCCAACATACTCCCCCACTTACCTATTTGCAGGCCCTCGTGCAAACAAATGGTTGAGATGCAACTGTGTTAAGGAGTAGGCAGGGTGGACTTCTTCCTTGTATGATCTGAAACCTTGTTTCTATTCAATTCTTGAAAAAGAAGCGTTTGTGTGCCCTTCTGGAAATTCGTAGTCATGATCATAGCCCTGAGGAGGGTACCATATAAGAGGACATCTATATCTGCATCCTAACCATGCAGGACCCATGCTGAAGACCAAGTTACTATATGAGAGGAATATGGAGGCGGCTGCTTTGAAGTTTCGGTAGCCAAATGGCTTCCTATTCTTTACATTGTTTGTGGAGGCCATCCATATTTGTTTAGCTGCTGCCAGGGCTGCTTCTTGAATGTCTCCAAAATATTTCCGTTCATTTTCTATAATTTCTTTATGGATGGGTCCCAGCTTGGTCCTTACACCCTTTCTTCGCATGAAATTATTGTGTTGGATGAACAGCTGCAGGGGTTTTGTAGGCTCTCTTCTTATCCACAGGTCTAGGCCATGTTCTCTCTTTTGGAAGATGTTATAGGCTTTGGCCCACCTAATCTAGTCCTTAGCGAATGAGAGGAAGGCCTGGAACTGAACATCTCCTATAAAGGGACTAGGATTGTTGTCCGTGTCCTCTTCTAGAAAGAAATTTTGCATGTAAAGTTCATATAAAAGGTGTTGGACCTGTTCATCTTGATCATTGCAGCAGTGGACGAACTCTTCTATGGTTTTGAAAGTTGTGGGCTTCCCTGCCCTAACGGCCTTGATTTTCAGTAGTAAGTATCATTCTGTTAAGAATAGGGCATATTTGGTGGCTGGTGCCCTGCATGTTAGTGCATCATAATATATAGAACAAATCATAGTGATTTGTTTCTTGGCTTGATCCACTTGGTCTTGTGCCCTTTTTACATTTTCCTGCTCCTCCTTGAGCTGGGAAAATGTTTCATCTTTTGTGGTGTAAAGGTTTATGAATTTCTTTAGTAGTGCCTGATATTATTGTGTTGGTACTACTTCCTTTTTGCACTGTTCCAACTCATGCTGTGTTCGAATTAATTCATTATACCATTTTTGCTTGGCAGCTCTTTCAACTAGAGGGGCATAGGCAGGGGTTTCCTCTGTTTGGGTTCCATTTTCGTTAGAGGATTCTTTCCTAGGTTGGACAGAGGCTTCAAGAGTGTCCACCATTTCTATTTGTACCTCGATCTCAATGGTGCTTTCCAAGTCAGTCTGTATCCCAGCCTCAGCAGTATCTGCTAGGTCAGTGTGCATTCCAGCCTCAGGAATCTTTGTTAGGTTAGTCTGCACTCCAGCCTCAGTAGTATCTAACAAATTGGTGATCAGTTCCGTTTGGATTTCAGCTGTGGTCAATTCTTTCTTAGGCTTTCGGGCCTTGTTTACCTCCTTTAATTGTTTTCTTAAATGTTTGACCATTTTCCTCAATATTTTTCAGGTCCTACTCATTTTCTTAATCTTCTTTTCAGCTGAATCCTCACCTAACATAATTTCAGCAGGTGGTGGAGGAGCAACATTCTCATTTTCAGGAACGGTGCTGCCAACCTTAGGGTTGCTTATGATGGTGTTTTCTACTTGAGCTTCGGAGTTTACTTCTATATGATGGTCCTGAATGGGTGGGAAAATGTTACCTTCAGGTGTCAAAGGAACTGTTTCTATGCTTGTGTTTTTCTCCAAAGGAATAATGTCTCCTGACTAATTTTTTGATTCTGCTCTCCCTTCTGCCTACTCTTCACTATTTACCTCATAATTCTTGAGAGGGGAAAGAGCCCCAAAGGCTTTTGATTCCTCTTGGTGGGGTAGTACCACGGTGTGGCCAGAACTGCTGGTAGTGGCAGACTTTTCTATAGGTTCCTCTTGCTCTTCAGCTTCTGATAGGCTTCTAGATTCATGGCCTACCATCATTTTCTCCAAGACTCGAGCCATCTCTTCCTCATAGTCTTGAAAGGGTGCGTTTTGAGGGCTTGAGGGTAGTGAATGGGATGGCCTTGCCTCCTCTATGAATTCTGAGGTTTCTTGAAGTCTTTTGGGCTACTTTTGCCTACTTGGTTCTAAAATTGAGGTACGGGTCCTTTTCTTTCTAGGTATGTTTACCCTGGGGAGCTCGATTTTGGTTTCACCAGGGTTTTCCTCAGGTACCCGTGTGGCAGGGTTAACAAAGTTGCCCCAAGCTATTTGCTACTTGTCCAAATCATGTATGGTGATTAGTTTGATTAGCCCGTGGTGACTGACAACTGCTTGGGGGTTTTTAGCTCTTATTATTTGAACAACAGTGTAATACAATATAGAATTTAAGAAAGCAGGCAGGTTAACTGAAATCTTTTGCTTAAGCACAACTAAAATTTTAAGCTGACGAGGTTTTACCACATCTTGGCATCCGTCGCATGTAATGAATCTTTGGATATATGCCGTCAGTTCCTGCCATGGTTGATGTAGAGAGGTAGAGTTAATCCATTTTCCTTTTCACTCCAATGGCTCTTCTAGATCCTGATATGATGCAACTGCCTCTCGTAAGAGAAGGTGTTTCTCTGTCCATATCTCTCCTTCCATTGTTATTCTAGAGACTTCAGTAATAATTTCTTCTGTGACTGGTATAACTCTTCCCCTGAGACTGGTTTGTCCCTCTTGTAGGTTTTGCAGAAACTCAAGTGCTACTTCTGTATCAAATCCTTGTAATCAGTGTAAATATGCCAGCCAACCGGCTTGCTGGAGGATAGCACTAGCTGTATCTGAAATTGGGAAGTTTGAAGGTTCGTTCCAGAGAGAATTTCCTCCCATGACTGGTGTGCTTTCCTGAGCTTTTTTTTCTTCTGATTGTATTCTATTTCGGCTCTGTTGTTTCGAATGAATACTCTATGCAAGAGAAAGGGAGATTTCAACCTTCTGCAAGTAACTTCATACCTTAATTGCGATGCTCCTTTGGTCTTATTAGCATATATAACGGGATTTGTGTAGGAAATTCGCATGCTTGCTTATTTATGACTAATTACACCCGCTTTGTCGAAGTAAGGGTGCCCACGTCTTCAAGTACAAGAGGGATTTGGCCAATCATGAATGTGAATGGGGGGAATGTCAGGATTCGATAATCATAGCTTGTACATGAGAGATGAGGTCGTGGCTTTCAAGTTTCAGGGGATGAGGAGTAATTGGGTAATTATGAGCGTACATAGTGTAAAGGTCAGATTTGGAAGTTTTGACATAAATACATCTCGTGTGGAAGTGACCAGAGAGGGAGAGAAAATAGTATAACTATTATTATGATATGATGTCCTTCTTTAATGATAAAGTGTGACGGAAGCAAGACTGAGATAGGTAATGATTGGTGCTGTCATCCCAAGGTTCAAATATGTAAGCATATCTCCCTTATAGTTATTTATGTGGTAGATTAGAATCATCACCAATTAGAGTAGTGGCTTATGGAAGAAGAATGGAAGAGAAGGATATATGTAAGATAATTTGGCTATTGTTGAAACATATTCTCATGCCATAAGCAGAGCCACTACTGCCAGCAAGCATTCATAGCCTCGACAGGGTTGCTATTTTAACCCGAAATATGCACCAGGATCCTTATGTAAAAATAGTTATTCTTCCAATTTTGTGGAGAGATCACCATGCTGGTATGATAGCCAGATAACCATAGTGCCACTCACCAGAGTTGTAGCAAATTGATCAGGCCGACTTGTGATGAGACCTCCTGTCCTTCATGTAGTTAAGAAGGTCATTACCCTGGTGTGGTGGTCATTGTGGGCATGTCACTTGCTAAGCTCTTATGAACATGGTAGGCTAGCTCATAATAAGACCCCCTAACCTCTTTTGAAAAATTTCATGTAAGCATAGTACTTATTTTTTAAACATAAGCATTTTGATTTATAAGGAGGTTACTGTGCTTATGTGATGGCTAGATAGTCACAGTGCCATTCACTAGGGTTTTAATAGAGTGATCAAGCCGGCTCGTGATGAAACCTCTTGTCCTTCAAGCAGATGAGAAGGTCATTACCCTGGTGTGATGGCCATTGTGGGCATGTCACTTGTTAAACCCTTATGGTCATGGTAGGCTGGATCATGATGAGACCCCCTATTCTCTCTTAAAAATTTGCATGAACACATAATAGTTATTCTTTATACATGAAGGGAGGCTCATTAACTCCTTAAGAGTTAAGGATGGTGAGAGAAGTAAAAAGAATGCCAATACAATTAATTTTCCTTATTCCTATTTCTTCATATTGGATGGAAATACTACTCGAAAGTGTAGAAAGATATACCATCATAAGATCATGTATTGTATGATAACATAATTGAGCTGGGAATGACTTAGCCTTTCATTTCATATATGTATAATGTCATCTTCCAGTTTAGAGATTATAGTGTTAAAGAATCATCATATTGGTAATTTTTATTGCTTCCCTCCTTTCTTCAACTGTCACTTCCCCATTAGAGATGCCTTTTATAGATGGGGTGCGGATCGAGGGGGGGATATCGACAAAGGAAGGAATAAAATGCAAAAATAAGGTTTTTCAATCCAATTGAACAACAAGGAAAAACAAAAACGGCTATTCAATTCAATTGAATAGTAGCCGTTCAAAGAATTTGAACAGCAAGGATAAAAACACAAAAATCAAGGCTGTTCAATCCGATTGAATAGTAGTTGTTCAATTGAATTGAACAACAACCATTCAAAGAATTTGAACAACAAGGATAAATACACAAAAAGAATGGTTGTTCAATCCGATTGAACAACAACTATTCAATTGGATTGAACAGCAGTCGTTCAAAGAATTTGAACAGCAAAAGATAAAAACACAAAAAAACATAGCTGTTCAATCCGATTGAACAACAGCCATTCAATCCAATTAAACAGCAGCCGTTCAAATAATTTGAACAGCAAAAGGTAAAAATACAAAAAGCATGGTTGTTCAATCCGATTGAATAGCAGTCATTCAAATAATTTGAACAGCAAAAGATAAAAACATAGTTGTTCAATCCGATTGAACATCAGTTGTTCAATTGGATTGAACTGCAGCTGTTCAAAGAATTTGAACAACAAAAGATAAAAAATGAACTAGGATGAGAAAAAGAATACACTTTCAAGCGTGAGGAATGTAAAACAAAATAAGAACCAGGCATTAGGGGAATTTTGAGGTATAAAATGGGCCTCCTAAGGAAATTATAAAATAATAGTCGAAATAATAAAATAATATTTGATTACATCATCAAATTTTAGAGGGAAAAAAGAAAAAACTACTTTTTCGACTTGTATTTTCAACTTATATCCCAAAGTTTTTACTCAAATTTTGAGCGGGAGTACTCGTTGGATGCAAAATTTAATTCCTCATCCAAGGAGTACCTATGTTGCATACTTTAGATGGGTCCTGCTACACGAAAAATAAGAAATACATGAAAAGTGTGATTGTAATCACATGTTTTTATGTATTTCTCATTTTTCGTGTAGCAGGGTCCATTGAAAGTATGCAACATGGGTACTCCTTAGATGAGGAATTAAATTTTGCATCCAATGAGTACTCCTACTCCAAATTTGAGTAAAAAATTGGGAGATAAGTTGAAAATACGAGTTGAAAAAGTAGTTTTATTATTTTATTATTTTTTAATATTTTTACTCTTTTACTCAAAAAATGGTGAATCATCCCCCATGGTTGACATCATCATATTGAATCCTATTGGTTCTTATAAAGCTTATTTTTGTAGTACATTTTTCATAGGAGGCCCATTTTAGACCTCAAAATTCCCCTAATGAATTGTGAAGAAATTATATACACTATTTACAAATGATGGTAGCAAACTCTCATGTACTTGAGGTTGTGGGGTTATCACCCCCTGTTGTCACAACTTGGATGGTGGGATATTTTTGAACTTGTTGGCAAAAAGATTCCTTTACGAGAGGTTTGCGATATAGGCGCACTCTGTGCCCATTCACTCAAAATGTATAACTAGAACCATCTATGGTGGTCAAGGTGAGTGTGCCATTGTTGTGTACTTCTTGAATTTCATATGGACCGAGGCACGTTGTTTGTAATTTTCCCAGAAAATCTTGGAATCTGGAGTCATAGAGGAGTGCCCAATCTCCTTCTTGAAATATCTTCTTCTTGATAAGGTTGTCATGCTACTTAGCTTGTTGTTGTTGGATGATCGTTGTCCGCTACAGAGCCAGTAGCCACATTTCATTTAGCTCATTTATTTGTTGGAGTATTTTAACCTGGGCTTTTGTTAAGTTCAACCCTACCTCTCGGGCTGTTCTTAGAGTCTTGATTTCGAAATAAATAGGGAAAATAGGCTCCCTCCCAAATACTAGATGATATGGGGAATGTCAAGTGGTGTTTCGCAAGGTTTTGCAATAGGCCCATAAGGCTTCTAGTAATCTAGTGGCCCAGTCCCGATGATGTGTTGATATTGTTTTGGTAAGAATTGCCTCCAGAACTTTGTTGGTGCTTTTGACCTACCCGTTTGCTTGCGGGTGGTAAGGAGATGTAACTCTATGGATGATATGGTGATTTTTTAGTGTGGATGTAATTTTATTACCTACGAACTGTGCCTCCCCATTGGTTATCACTTCCCGTGGAAAACCATATCACACGAAAAGCTCGAAAAGGAAATTAATCACAAATTCCTCCGTGGCTCTTGATAAGGCCACTGCTTCTAATCATTTCGTTACGTAATCTGTGGAAACCAATATGTAGATTTTATGGTTTGATGGTGGGTTGAATTCTAGTGCCCACCGTTCGAACGGTTCTATCACCAATTGTGGTTGCAGTGGAATTTCATCTGCTTGGCCTGGGCGGCCCATTCTTTGGAAACTATCACAGGCTTGGAAATATTTTTTCACATCTTTGAAAATCGTAGGCCAATAATAGCCTAATTGTAACACTTTGTGCCCCATTCTGCGATCTACGAAATGTCCACCACAAGGTTCATCATGACAGGCCCGTAGGATGTCATAGATCTCATCCTCCCTGATGCATCTACATATGTGCATGTCGGCCCCCATATGGAAGAGGTATCCACTGATCCAGGAGAACCTTGCGTTGCATTGTACAATCCATTTTCGTTCTCTTGATGTTAAATGTCTGGGTAGCTTTCCCACTGCCAAGTAATTTTCCACGTCTGCATACCATGGCGTTTTTACCACTACCGCAAACAGATGTTTGTTAGGAAAATGATCATTGACTGCTAGCATGTCATCTGTCTTTGGAACCTTGGATAGGAAGTCTGCGACCACATTTTCCTTTCCTAGATGATCCTTGATAGTTATATCAAATTCCTGCAGTAACAACAACCAATGAGTTATTCTCCCTTTCGTGATTGGTTTATTATCTAAATATCTAATGGCAGAGTGATCAGTACACAGGAGTACTTGATAGCCAGTTATATAATGTCTAATTTTATTAATAGCATAAATGACAGCCAGGAACTCCTTTTCAGTCACTATATAATTTAATTCGGCATGAGTGAGGTTTTTGTTGATATAATAAATAACATAGGGTTTTTTGTCTTCTTCTTGGCCAAGAACTGCCCCTATTGTTGTGTCAGATGCATCTGAAGAGAGATGAAAAGGCAGTTTCTAGTTAGGCCCTCACAGAATTGGTGCTTTTGAGACCATTTTCTTTAAATTTGCAAAAGTAGTGCCACATTTATCAGTCCAGTGGAATTCAAAATTTCTAGTTAATGCATACAAAGGTGCAGCTATTTGTGAGAAATTCTTTATAAATCTGCGATAATATCCTGCATATCCCAAAAAATTGTGTACCTCCGTCGGCATACATGGTGTGGCTAATAGAAGGATTACCTCTATTTTTTCTAGATCTACCTTTATTCCAGTTGCAAAGATGTAGTGACCTAGGATTATTCCCTTGGTCATCATCATGTGACATTTTTCATTGCTTAAACATAACCTAGTAGCAATACATCACTCCAACACCTTTTCTAGCGTTTCTAATGCTTGATCAAAGTCCTCACCATATGGTGTGAAATCATCCATGTAGATTTCATGCCCCTCATTTATTAAGTTAGAAAAAATGCTGATTATGGCTCTTTGAATTGTTGCTGGGGAATTACATAGCCCAACTGGTAAAACTCTGTAAGAAAAAGTACCCCATGGGCAAGTAAAGGTTGTCTTATCCTAGTCTTCAGGGCTATTTGGATTTGATTGTAATCACTGAATCCGTCAAGAAAGGAAAATAATCGTTTCCATATCAATATGTCAAGGACCTGGTCAATGAAAGGGAGGGGGAAGTGGTCTTTTTGTGTTTCTTTATTCAGTTCTCTTTAATCCACGCAGATTCTCCATTTTCCATTCTTTTTAGGGATGATTACCAGAGGGGAGACCCATTTGCTGTCTGAAATAGGATAAATGAAATTTACATCCAAAAGTTTTTGCAGCTCGTCTTTTACAATATCTTTTAAGTGCGGGTTGAGCCTTCGCTGAGGTTGTCTAATGGGTAAAACTTCCTTACTGAGTATAAATGTGATGGGTGCAAAGCTAGGTATCTAAGCCTTTCATGTCTGGGGAGTCCCAAGAAAATGCCCCTTGATGCTTCTGCAGAAATTTTATGAGCCATTGATATTTAGGATCTTCCCTGGCTCAATCATAATGGATATACTGTTACGCACATCGGTTGCGGGAATATATTGATCTTCAAGGTATGTCAAGGGGTCCTCTTGAAATTCATCTTCAAGGACCGTTTTCAACATTTGGCATTTTAAATTTTTAGACGTGGGTGGGTGACTTATAAAATTATTGATTACATCGTCTTCAGTTTGATCTTTAAATTTAAGAGCTTCCACTAGTTTTAGAGGTGGACGAATGTTTTGCTCCCAATATGCATATGGATGTTTGTGAATTTTTATCGTGGGTAAGCTTGGTTTGGCAGGCAGATAAATAATAATATTTTTTATGGAATCTCCTCTAGTGATGGTCATGCTGTCTGTTCGGCAGCCTATGTAAGCATCAACTGTCGCCAGCCAAGTTCACCCAAGAATCAATGGGTGCCCGTCCATCCTGTTCTTTGGATTAATAACTAAGAAATCAGCTGAAAACTCCCGTGAGTCTACAAAGACCAGGATGTCCTGCACTATTCCTTCTGGTCTGATAATTGACTTGTTAGCAAGCTCCAACAACGTAGCCATGAGTTATAAAGCTGATATGCCTAGCTTTTCGTAGGTTATCGTAGTTAGGATGTTAATGGCCACCCCTAAGTCGACCAATGTGTTTGGAAAGGAGTGTCCAGATATCTGCATAGTTACTATGGGATTTCCTGGGTCTTCATATTTTACAGGCGATTCCTTACCCAGTAATAAGTCAGATAGCATCCCTACTACATGAACGGTGGGCACAGCCTTTGTTTTCTTTACTTTTTTTTTCCCACACAACTCTTTAATTGTTTTTGCGTAGATGGGAATGTCTTGTATGGCCTGAAAAAGAGGGATTTTCATACGAAGTTTTCTTAACTCCTCCAAGATGTCAAAATCTGGAGAGACTATTGGTCTAGGAAAAGTTAACCTTTCAGGGAATTGAGGTGGAGAGATCCTAATCTCTTCAGGCCCCCCTTTGTCAACCATTTACTTTTCTTGGCCTACCTCAGTTTCCGTTATATTTTCTTGGCTAGGCTCTGTTGAAGTTCCAGATTCGGATTGAGGTGAGGTCGTGACTTCTGTTGGTGAGATAGTACGTCCTGATCTCAGCCTTAGTTCGTTGCATTTCCTCTATTTAGTGTCGAGGTTTGGTTCATCTATAATCTGAGTTAGATGAACTATTCTATTATTGGGATTAGGATTGAGTTGAGATGGTAATTGAGGACGTATGATAGGCTGAGGGTTGTGCTGGACTGGGTATGGAGCTGGAAGTGTAGGTTGATTCTGGACCCCTACTCCCATTTGTAGGTTGGTCATTCCCAGGGGTCGCTGCCAATTCTGAGGCCAATTAGTGGTTTGAGAAGGGGATGTTGGCCACTGGGCTTGATATGGAGAGTTTTTCCAATAAGGAGGAGAACAGGGAAAACTTGGCCAATTATTCCCTCATGAGGGTTGTGTTGGCCATAGTGGTATAGGAAATGACTGGTTCGGCCAAGTATAAAAAGGTTTTTTATTCTACCAAGATGTTGCAGGATTTTGCTGGCTAAACTGCGAAGAATAAAAGAACTGAGGTAGGTCTTGGGGCATACCTGGTCGTGCCTGCCATTTTCGACGTTGATTCATTAGGTAGACTGGTTTTGTCTCTTCCACTGCTTCCTTGTAAATTGATTTCAGCCCCGGGAGTGAAGGGAAATGGTCCGTGTATGGTCCTTAGTGCATATGGCATAGGTCTGAACCATGTCTAAGGGGCATTCCCTTTGGCTGTGCTTCTTCCGACAGCATGGGCAAAAAATGACCAAGTTCTGCTCTGCTATAGCTTGCTTCTGCTTGGCTTGTAAGACATCAAGCTGTGTTGTCAAAGTACCCAAAATGTCCATTTTAAAATTTTCCAAGAGATTACCAAACTATGCTCTAGTTACGTTGCCACTAGACTGCTTAAGGTCCTTTTTTATTGAGTCACGTTCATTTGGCCTATTACACGTACTACCCCTAGAGAACCTAATACAAAGGGAAACAATCTCATCATATTCTTCCTGGGAAATGTCCCCTTTCCCCATTATGTTAAGTGTTTCAACCCACTCTTATTTCATTCCGTTAATCATTGTAGCTTTTAAGATGTCTTTGGATAACATAGTCACTATGGAGGCCTTTGTAAATTGTATTGAAATCTTTCTATGCATTCTTCCAATGTTTCATTGTCCCTTGCAGATATATTGAAGATTTCATTTTTTAGTTCTCGATTCTGACAATAGTCTTGATATTTATTAAGAAAAATGTTCTTCATTTGGTCCCAGTTATTGATGGTTCCCCCACCTAGTCCCATGAACTAGCGTATTGTTGTTCCCTTTAAAGTAGAGGGAAATAGTTTCAGTTTCAGAGGGTCGGTGGTGTAGTCACACCCCCTACATAGGACATAAAATTCAAATAGGAATGCATCAAAATCTTCCGTGGTCAACCCATGGAAGGTGTTATAGCCCTAATCCACCTTTGGATGAAGGAAGGCAGGATTCAGGGTAACATCAAACCACACTCAGTCTGGTAGCTAGCCCTACCAGAACAGGAGAGGGCTCTCTCCGGGTCAATCTCAGGAAAAATGTATCAATAGGGCTTGAGATGACTGTAACAACAACTAATTTTAGGCTAGGTATATTAATCAAGGAGTTTGAAATGATTTTTTGGGTTTCTGTCGGAAACAAAGGGAAACACAGTTTTGGGTCTGGGGATTAGGCCCAATTTTTGCAGAATTCTAATTGGGGTAGGGAAAGAAATGATTTTGATGCTTTGAAATTGAATGGATGGATGTTTTAGACCGCTGAGGGGGTGAAGAGGGCAAGAGATCTGAAGGATCCTCTCCAAACAGATGAAAACATATAAAACTAAACAGAACTGAAGGCAGAGCAAAGCAAACTATGAATTCTACCTTTATAACTTGTTTGTTTAGTTTAAGAAGAACAGAGAAGGGAAATGATACACATAAACATTCAGTGAAACTTAAAAATACATAGAGAAGAACACCATCAAAACACAGAGCCACAAGGATCCCAAAAAGTGCTGCAAACCCTGGTCTTTCCTTTGCCAAAATTGCAGAATGAATGTACAATGAAGTGCCAAACAATTCCCAAGTACCCAACCCTGAAAATGTCTCAGAAAATACATAATATAGACCAGCCTAACCCATTCCCATGCCTCTAGGGGTCGATCTCATCCTTCTAGGAGCTGTTTCAACCAATTCTAAACTAGGAACTGAAATCTAGGCAATCAAACAACTTGCCTCTATATGCTAGGAAACTGATCCATTCACTCACATTTTCACTTTTTAGTGAATGAATCCTCTAGAACAAGTAAAAATGTTCCAAAATTACATCATGGTCATCAAATTACATCAAGATAGATCAATAGTTACATGAAAAAGTGAAACTAGTCAAAACTGGGCGAAATTCTGAGCTGAAGAGTGAAAAATAGGCCAAAATTCTCTATGCGCCGTGCCCAAAATCTCTATGCATAGCACAAATTTGGAGCTGATTCTGAGGCACTTCCCAAAGTAAAAATTGAGCTCCTGAGCTCGTTGGAAAGCCCTACCTGTCTAATTTCCAACCCAAGTGGAATTTCTGGATTTGGATGTCATTTGCCCCTCCAAAACTTCAATCTCCCAAGACTGGTTCCTCTGTGTGTAAAAAGTGGCAGAAAGGCCATTTTCAAGGTTTTTTAAACCCTTTAGGCCACCCAGAACTTGATGAAATCCTTAGGCCATTCCTGAGCATGCATAAATTTTCATAAAAAATCCAAAAATGTAAATTTTTCCTCCAGAAGATCTCTCAAACGTAAGCGCGCGCAAGGTGGCGCTACGCGTTGGGCAGGAAAATCTGTTTTGTGACCACAAAATTCAAGAATGACAAAATTTTTCTCCAAATTCCTTGCAATTTGAACTGAAGGTCCCTCATCAAGTACCATGCTTAGCCAAAGAAGCTTCGGCCAATATTTGAAGTCTATCCTCCCTTTTACGACGTTTCAGTGCCCTCTTGGTGCATGTAGTTTCAGTTGTAAAGTCACTGTCTTGGTCATATAATGTATCGGTGTCCACCTCCCTGGTGTTGAAAGTCTATGCCAAGTGTATGTTTGGCTTGTTGAGAATGAGAAATGAGAACTTGGTGTCTTGTTTCAATTGCCTAGATATGTCAAGTAGGAAGGGACTGTATAGGAAGGGACTGTGGTAAATAAGGAGCTGAGTGAGTATAGTGGACTGTGGGAAAAGTATGGTTCAACCAAGTGAAGTTTATAATGTGAAGACAGTCACTTGATTATGTTTGGGGAATGTGGGGTTTGGGGACTTTGGGAATTAGGAACTCTTTGCAAATGATATGGGAGAGTGATAGTGATAGGGAGTGATAGGGTTTAGGGATAGGGATAATAGGATTTAGGAAATAAGTGATATGAGCGGTTTTATAAGAGAATAGGGAAGGGATATTAATGATATTGTGACAGTGAGGAGAAACAAAAGGACCACAGATGGGAAATGAGCCTTGAACTAATTGGCACCAAAAATCACACTTTAAATTCCAAATACAAACCCTAAGGAGAACTTTCAATGAAATTATAGGGTTTATAATTCCCCCAATCAAACTCTTATAACCAATCTTGAGCCCGCACCAAACACAAAATAATTGCAATTCAAAGTCATCACAAACCTACTTGGAACAAGGGAGACGAAATCGTTTTGCAATTTCATGGAGAAATGATGAAAATTCCACTTGTCGGCCCTGTGCGCCGCGCACCAAACCCAATGTGCCGCGCGCGCAATGTGCACCGCGCCTGTGTAATTTTACACTGCGGAAAATGGCCCTATGCGCCGCATGCGCCCAGTGCGTTGCGCCACTTAGCCAACGCGCCACGCACCAAAATTTACACACATTTTGGCTTCAATTTGATTGTGTTGCTCCTCCACGTTTTCACTTTGGCTCTTTGATGTATTTAGTATGCAAATGAACCCTTGGAACATAAAAATAATATATATGCCAAGGATTTAACTCTTGATTTCAAAAACCCATTTGTCATGTTGCAAACTTTGACACTTCACTTTGAAACTCTGTTTTGCTTCTTTGTTGCTCTTGGACTGAATGGTTTGATTTTCGCTTGTTTTGTAGGGATGAATGACCTGGAACTTTGCAAAGGTGACCAGGGCTGCGCCTGAAGATTTTGACAACTGAAAAACTTTGAAAATATACACGACAATTTATTACAAAGGATGAATTTGACGATTTTTCTTCAAAACATGGTTTTGAAGAAAAGTCACGATCAAGCAATATGATAATGAAAATTTGCGATGAAAACTTATTTTGAACCTCCCTCAGGTGTCTGCTGGTATTATTAGAAATTCTGAAGACGAAACCCTAGACCTAATGACTGAAATGACTCTTAAAAGACGCTTTTCCCACCAAAAGACCAATCATTGACTGTCATTGACTGTAAAATGATTTTGATGAACTTCGATGAACAAACCTGAGCCAGAAGGTACAAAACACGAGGGACATGAGAGACAAGACCCTTCTGTCAGAAGACCGATGCTTCTAATGGAATGCATATGACTGAAGTGAATGAGACGCCTAAAAATGAAATGCAACAAAATAGATTTTGATCTCTAACGGAGGGATGAAAGACCGACTCTAACAGAAGGTGGGGATGTTTTGTAAGGAAATGGATTTCATAGGGGCATTTGCAGCATGATCAATAATGGGGTACTCCAATGTTGATGTCTGCCTCTGATTCTTGTTTTGATTGTTTTCCATTTGATTAAAGATGTGCCAGTAAACTTTGAGAATTTATTGTTTTGGAGGAGTAATCCTGGGGGGATTGGGAGGTAAGTGCGAAGGAAAATTTACAGTGCTTACCTGATCTAGGATATCAAGTATCTTTGTCTCGATCACTCCTTTAGGGGATTTAGTCTCTGAAGCTTCTATTTTTATTGCATCGCTAGTTTCTCCTTCCCCTTCCTGTAAGTTACAAGAACCTCCCTCTCTCGAAGGGTCAGTACCTATATGATCGACAGTTTGAAGGCTTCGTTCAGATCCTTCTGTCTCACTGTGAATCTTGGCGTGGGCTACAGACGGTGAGGCTACTGCCTGAGGGAAAGTAGTAGGAATTTGAGTGGGTATGATTCTAGGTCCTACAAATGCCTGAGATTCAACTTTCTTAATGTTTTCATCTATATAGGTTGTTCTTCCAAGGATCACCGGTCCCTTGGATTTTTGGGATTTCTGCAGATGATTTCGATTTGTTTCTATCTTTTTCTTCATAGTCATAAAACAAGAGCACCTATTCACAAAGGTGCCAAAAATATCGATTCACAAAGGTGGCTTATTATAGGCAACCTCTAGGCTTCTCATTCAATTGTCAACCCAGGGCAAGTCTTCTTATTTCAAGAGTGTAAGCATAGTATATGCGAGTGATGTCGACTAATAGTTACTCTATATTTCTTATGAAAAGGATTATCTAATTCTCGAATTTCAATCAACTCAAAGAGAAATGAAATGGTAGAATGCAACTACCTATTCTGTCTAGCTCAGAAGGAGAGAAACCTATGATTGAATAAAATAATGATGAATTGAACAACAATCTTAACAATTGAAAAAAAACCTTAACGAATTGAACAACAACCTTAATGAATTGAACAACAATCTGAATAAATTGAATCATCAATTACTTATATAATTGTGCAATGGAATTCTCTTTGCAAACTAACTAATTGACAACTTTCTATACTTAATCAATAATTGGACGCCTTATTATACTAAGGGAACAATCTATTCTTAAATATAGATAACATTGAACAGTAATTACTCTACGATTCGTAAATCGACTATAAAGGCGTTGGGAGAAAATGAAAACATCTAATAGCGATAAAGCATTACTATAAACCAGAAAGCATGAATGCTAAACTATTCCGATGAAAGAGAAACTGTAACTTCATGTATTTCTATTTTACTGAGTGGAAAAGTAATTTACAATATGCATCAGATAACTGGACATCAACTTTGTAACTAACGCACAACACGGAAATTGGCAAGGAAACTCCCAGGGGTTGGGCCCAGACCACCAGAAGTTCTAACGCAATGAAAAACTCAAAAGATGATTTTTCAAAACATCAAAACTCTTTATTAAATTGAAGGATAATATAGGGATACAATTGTACAGTTCTGTCCTGATACATTGATTACAGAACGAAATTCCTATTCGACTCCCCTATTTAGTTCATCCTTGGTCCTTTTAAAGGTGTTTTCACATAGTGGGACAGTATTTTCCAAACGACAACCCGCTGCTCATGGCTGTCGTTTGGGTTCTCGAGCTTGGATCTATCTTTCTGACTTCTGTCAGTTTCTAGGAGTTACTCAGATTCTGTGAGTCCACGTCTGTCAGTCATCTTTCATTTAATTTCGGTTCAGTGTCTCTGATTCCTTGTACACAAAGATATAATAAGTCAAATTTCTGTTATAAAAAGTTCCTTTTGTCATTTAGCCCAATTGTCCTGATTTTCATAAATATTCTTTTGCTTTATTGTTAAGATGAGGAAGAATTCTTAAAAATGTATGACAATTCGAAGTAATCATAGGGTGAAAACATACCTTAATTTTGGCCCAACATTGTTGAATAGGAGTTGCCCTCTGGACAACCCTTGAACGGATTTCATCTAGTTCATTAAGCTGATCCAGTCGCTATTTTTGGGCATCTGACAGATCCAAACCTAATTCAAGAGTTGTTCTCAACGTACTGATTTCAAATTCTATTGGAAACAATGGGGATTTCCCATAAACTTGCTCGAATCGTGAAAACCCAGTTGTGTTCCACCATATTGTTTGTATGCCCAGAGAGCTTCAGGAAGCTTTTGAGCCCAATCCCAACGATGGTATGCCACATTTTTTGTCCAGATATTTTCCAATGTCTTATTTGTGCTTTTCATTTGTCCATTCACCTAGGGGTGGTATGGAGATGTCACCCTGTGCTTGACCCCATATTTCTGCATAAGCTTTGCTATCATGTGTGATGTAAATTGTGATCCTCCATCTGAAACAATCTCCCTCGGAGTACCGTAATGAGCAAAAATTTATTCAAATAGAAAATCTGAAATTGCTTGTTTTGCTGCTTCTGTAACAGCTTTGGCTTCTACCCACCTAGTCACGTAATCAGTGCAGACGAAAATGTGAACCTTTTGCTAGGAGGGTGGGTTGAAGGGTCCAACGAAATCAATAGCCCATTTCTCAAAAGGTCCAAGGACTACCTATGGATACAAAGGCATTTCATTAGATCGATCGGGCTAGCCCATGCACTGCAAACTATCACACCTCCGGACATAATTTTTCACATCCCAAAAGATAGAAGGCCAGTAATATCCCATTTGTAACACCTTATGGCCTGTTCTTTTATCTACAAAATTCCCTCCACAAGGGCCATCATGGGAAACCTTCAACACTTCATAAATGTCATCCTCAGATGCACAACGTCGAATCTGCTTATCGGTTCCTGTATGAAAGAGGTACCCTTCCATCCAAGAATATCGGGCACTATGATGAATAATTTTTCGTTCTTCCCTATATGACAATGACAGGGCACCTTCCCTGTATCAAGATAGTTAGAAATATATGCATACAAAGGAGGGTTAGTAGAAATTGAAAAAATATTCTCATTGGGAAAACTATCTTCTATAGGTGTGCATTCATCATTATTATTCATTCTAGACAGAAAAACATTAACTACATTATATTTTCTTGGTTTGTCTACTATTGTGATATCGAATTCTTGAAGCAATAGCAACCATCTTGTAATGCGACCAGGAGTGATATGTTTATTCATAAAATACCTTATTGCTGCATGATCAATATGTACAAAAGTAGGATACCCGGTGATGTAGCTTTGGAACTTGTTGATAGCATAGATGATAGCCAGGAATTCTTTTTCAGTCACCATGTAATTTAATTCAACATGAATTAAATTCTTGCTGACGTAGTAAACTGCGTACAGTGTCTTGTCTACCTGTTGTCCTAAGACTGCTCCTACTACTATTTGAGAGGCATCAACATGTATGTGAAATGTTAATGACCAATCATCTCCTCGAAGGATCGGAGCTTTGCAAACTAGTCCCTTGATTTTCGTGAAAGCTGCTTCACAGTCTTTTGTCCACAAAAATTCTGCATCTTTTTTTAGCAATTGAAAAAGTGGATGTGCTATTTTAGCAAAATTTTCTATAAAATGTCTATAATAACCAGCACATCCAATAAAGATACGTACTTGTGTGGGTGTCTTAGGTACTAGGAAGTGTAGTATTACCTCTACCTTGGCCGGATCAACTCGTATTCCAATGAGAGCAAATGTCCCAATACTATTCCTTCTTCCCTCATCATATGGCATTTAACTGTAATCAGAGATACATGGGTCTGCTTACATATTTTGAGTAATTTTTCCAGATTCTCCAATCCTTCTTCAAATGAGTTCCCATATGGGGTAAAATCATCCATATATATTTCAACATTGTCATCGACTAAATCAGAAAAAATTCCCAGAATTGCCGTCTGAAAGGTTGCAGGTGCATTACACAGACCAAATGGGAGAACCCTATATGCAAAGGTCCCCCATGGGCATGTGAAAGTTGTTTTATCCTGGTCTTTCGGGGCTATCTAGATCTGATTATACCCACTAAACAACACCTAGCGAGGGTGTCCAGTACTTGGTTAATGAATGGATAAGGGAAATGGTCTTTTTGAGTTGCCTTGTTTAGCTCCCTATAGTCTAAACAGATCTTCCATTTACCATTATTTTTGGGAACAATAACCATCAGAGAGACCCATTGGCTATCCGAGATGGGGTAGATGAAATCTACATCTAGTAATTTCTATAATTCTTCCTTGACAATGTTCTTTAGAGTAGGATTGATTCTCCATTGGGGTTGTCTCATAGGGCGGAAATATTCCTTAATATAAATATGATGAGTGCATAAACTAGAAGGGATCCCCTTCATGTCGGTATAATCCCAGGTGAAATCTTCCTGATGCTTTTGAATGACTTTTAAGAGTTGCTTTGCCTAGGATTCTGACAGATTCAGGTTAATATTGAGTGTCTTCCCTGGTTCAATTTAAATTGGAACACTATCATGGGATGTATTTATAGGAAGGTCTTCAATTTCATCTTCTGGTTCGATATTTTCCTGTGTCTCACAGCTCATGGCAGACTCTAACATTTGACGAGTTGAATTGGAAACAAAATATTGATCATTAATAAAATTGTTAATAGTATCATCCTCAGTTTATATTTTGAATTGAAGGGCATGCCCAATGGTAAGGATTGGTCTAATTTCTTCATTTTCAGGTTCAGACTCTTCCATTGGTAGAGGTTTCGGTCTGGCTAATAGTTTTTCAGATGGGCTGGGTTTCGCAGGAGGATAGAGAGTGAGGTTCTTTGTAACCATCCCATCTGATATAATCATATGTCCAGATCGACACCCAATATAGGCATCTGCGGTTGTGAGCTAAGGTCTTCCTAAGATCAATGGATGACCACCGACTGGGTATCATATCTGTAATACAAGGAGGTCCATGAGATAGTGCCATGATTCCACTGATATAGTAACATCTTCCAACTTCCTTATCGATTTAATTGTAGACCTATCTGCCAATTCCAAGATAGTAGGGGTTGGCTCAATTTTCGAGACCTAATGCATTCATTGTTTCAGAGGTAATGATGTTTATGGCAGCAGCCAAATCTACCAATACATTTGGGATTTAAACCCCATATATTTGTACCGTTAGAATTGGGTTTCTTGGGTCCACATATTTTACAGGCATAGTTTTTCCTAGAATGATGTCGGATAGTCTACCCATCACAGGAATGGTTAATGGATCCCTTGGTTTCTTCCCAGGTTTCTTAGAACAATATTCTTTACGAGTTTTTGCATATATAGGTACATCCCTCATAGCTTGGAGAAGGGGTATTTTAACGAAAAGATTTTGTAATTCCCCCAGGAAGTCAAACTTTGCATGAGGGCTCTTTTAACTCAGGGTCAATCTTTCAGGATATGGTGGAGTAATTGGATGAACCTGGTTAAGAGCAGGTTGGGGAGGTGTTTTATTTATCATGTTTTGGTTTGGTTTATCCCCAATCATTTCTTTTTCTGGTTCTATAGCTTCACTGTCAATCTGTTCTATGATAATAGGTGAAGTTGGAGCATTCACTACCTGCCTAGATCGTAATTTTATCTCATTAAGTCCTGCGATAGAAATTCTATATGATGGAAGGTTAAGAGTGTCATTTTGTTGGACCCCTTTATTATTAGGATGGGAAGCTGGGGTCGAAGGGATGGGTTGCTTGGAGGTACATTAGAGGGAAACTGAAGTTATTATTGTTGCATAGATTGGGGAAAATTTCTAGTAGGAGAGGGTCCATGCCAGTTCTGAGTCCATGAAGGATTCAAACTAGTCTGGGGAACCCATTGTTGCCAGGGGGGATATTTATACTAAGACCACATTGGTGAAAAAGGTACAGACTGGGGACCCATATTAAAATTATTAAAATACTGAGATGGGTCCTGGGGCATACCTGGATTCATAATCGGCGGTCTAGGTTGCCATCGCTTCTTCGGTCCCATGAAGTATAGTTGAGCTACTGCATTTTATTCACTTGCCCCTTGAAAAACTGCCTTCAATCATGGCAAGGAAGGGCACGAACTGGTCGCATGGGTATGTTCGCAAATTGCGCAGGCTTCAACTGTGTTTAATAGGAATTATTTCAGCGGATGCTTCTTTCTAAACAATGGGTAGAATATATCCATAGTCTTCTCCAACTCCATTTGTTACGATTTTACTTGTAAAGTGTCCATCTGGGCAGATAATGTACTTTGGATATCAGTCCTTAGGTTATCCAGTAGGTTTCTGATTTCTGCCTTTATGCCCCCTCCGCTAGAAATTTTTGATGATCGAATTCCTTGTCCACTTCTTGTAGCCCCTCATGAACACTAAATGCACAACTCATAGATAGTGTCGAAGTATTCCTTCGAAACGTCCCCATTTCCTAGTATGTTCAAAAGTTGCAATGAATATTCCCTAAGTGCATGGAGAAGGATGATCTTTAAAATATATTTATCCAGGTCACTATGGCCCAATCTCTCTAGTATGTATTTGAATCGTTCCACACAATATTCCATATTCTCGTCCTCTTTCTATGCAAAATTAAAAATCTCCTCCTTGATGTCATGAGATTTACAGTATTCCTAGTATTTCTCCAAAATGACTTCCTTCATTACATTCCATGAGGAGATAGTCTTCCCCCCTAAACCCATGAACCATCGTAGGGATGTCCCTTTTAAAGTAGCGGGAAATATTTTTAGCTTCTGAGCATCGACGATATAATCATACCCTTGAAAGACAATATCAAATTCGAAGAGGAATGTAGCGAGGTCTTCAGAGGAAAGCCCATGAAAATTAGGCAGAGTCCTTAAAGGAATGGGTTCATTGGTGCGTCACCTATAATGTTTCCAATTGGGAAATCAATAGAAGAACTTTTAGGTGCCATGAATATCCTCCGATACTCACCCGGGATTTCAACTGGTTCTGCAACTGGTAATTGAGATGATTCGATTGTAGGAGGTTTCAAATCACTCCCTTGGTCTCGTGGTGATGCGAACTCCTTCAGGAGTTATTCTTCTCAATTGTAATTTCTCAATTCAATTACAAGAGGTTTCACAACACTCGCTTGGTATTGTGGTGACGCAAACCCCTTCAGTAGTTCTTCTACCCAATTGGAATTTCTCAATTCTTCTGACCCCTTGCTTGCTATTTCTTCCCCCTCTGCTGGCAGTAGGGGTATATCTTCCACTGATACCTTATTTATTCCTCCTTCTGTTTTTGAAATAATTTCCTTTGGTACCGTGGATGGCACTAGCTGCTCAACTGACTAACCTTCGAACTTCGTCTAAACCCTTACCTTGAGAGCAGCACGAGAAGATGCTTCTGATTCAGCCTTTGCAATGATATCTTGGATATATGTCTTCCTTCCCAGATCCTTTCCCTTCTTCGGGGGTCTTCCTCTACCCCTCTTATTCAGATATTTGTTCATGAAATTGGTGGGAAGAATTCATTAGAATAACAAAAGTGCTCAAGACCCGGAGAAGGATGGATAATTTCCTCCCCTGGACGCGAGAGAAAATCAAATAAACTAAAAAAAATCAAAGTTCATGACTTGAAGTAGGGCGATCAAATACCCTCGCTGGGACGAGAAATTGGCCCTTCAGAAAAATAATCAAAAAGCAGAAAAGCAGAACACTACGCTCAGGACATAGACAGGGTAACAAATTCCCTCCCCAAGACGAGAGATCAGTTCTAAAAAACAATGAAAAAGAAAAGAAAACATAACACTATGCTTAGGACTTAGAGCAAGGTAATAAATTCCCTCCCCAAGACGAGAGATTAGTTCTTAAAAAGCAATGAAAAATCAAAGAAAACATAATACTACACTAAGGACTTAGAGCAGGGTAATGAATTCCCTCCCCAAGACGAGAGATTAGTTCTTAAAAAGAAATGAAAAAATAAAGAAAACAGAACACTTCGCTCAAGACTTAGAGCAGGGTAATGAATTCCCTCCCTAATATGAGAGATTAATCCTTAGATCAATTGTAGATCCTCTTCTTGCACCTATTAGCCTTCCCTGAAAACGGCACCAAAATGTTGGTGTCCAACTGTGAACAAATATTCAAACCCTTTTTGCACATTAATTATCAATCGAGGTGTGTTGAATATTGCAAGACTAACGCACACAATATATGCAACAGCAATAACATAATCCTCTATTGAACACAGGTTTAATAATTAAGACAAGAAAGCTACTGTAACGACAATTAAAGATAAATCACAAAATTATAAAAGCATTCACAGCAATTACAGAATCATATCGGAACAACAATTACAATAAAAAATAGAAATATGAAATCAACAAAAGGGAAATAATGCAGCACCTGATCAGAAGAGTGGGCCCAACTCTCTGATCAGGGCTGCGGTAAACTCACATCTCACGAATAGAAAAACAAAATGATGTGCATTCAATTGATTAAAATACTTCTGCTACAATATCAGTCTCTTTCTTCTTAACCCTGATTCACAGCCCTAAAGCCCTTTTTATACAAATGTTTAGGAAAACCGTATTTTCCATCTAACAACTAAATATATACAGTTATACAATTGTTACAACAACAAACTAGATACAGAGAAGAAACCACGAAAATCCTGAAATAGATTTGGGGTAAGTTGGAATCTATTGCGCTATTGCAACATGTTGAGATAATTCCAAGAATTCAGAGTTTCTTCATGGCTTGCAAATGTAACCCCTTTACTTGTAAAATCTGTGGTAATACCGGAGTTAATACTTGCATCGGTAAAACCTCCATGACTATTACTTCATTTATCAAACATTCCATATAAGAAAGTGGGAAGGGATTTACCTTGTGCGTTTAGAACAATTAACGATACAAAGAGGTAGAAAGGTGGGTGAAAATAGGAGAGAAAAGTATACATATTTGGTACCCAAAAGATGGTGTCTTGCTGCAATTATTCAAGATATTCAAGACATAAATATTCAATTGAAGGAATATGAACATCCTCTCCTTGATCTTCAATCAAAGGAGGCTCATTCAATCTCAAATTATCAACATTAACAACTGCATATATTTTCATATATGAAGGCAAATCTAACCTGAAGGCATTATTACCAATCTTTTCTGGAATCTTGAATGGACCGTATCTGCTTGGTTTTAGTTTTTTACCTTCTCCTTGGAGTCTTTCCTTGCTAATTTGAATCCAAACTTCATATCCCACTTGGAAACTACGATCCACATGATCCTTATCATGTCTTGTCTTGTACTTGGCTTGAATCTTTTTTAACTATTCTTGAATTTTCTAATGCACCAATCAAACTTGTTCAATGAATATTATGGCCTTATCTATGTCAGTATGCCCCTCAATATCAACATCCTTCCCAAAGATAAAATCTAAATGAGATTTTGGTAAGTATCCCAAGCATGCCTAAAATGGCTATGTTTGAGTCGATGAATGCTTCGCTCGATTGTAAGCATGCTGAATATAGTGCAAATGTTCATCCTGCAACTTAGGATGTTTGCTGTAATAACCACGAAGAATATGTATCACCATTATTTTCACCACTTGTGTTTGGCCAATTTTTTGTAGATGGAAAGATGTGCTCTTTTTTAATTTGGTGTCCATGAGTCCCCATAAGCTTTACCAAAAGTTCCTGACAAAGCGAGAATATCGATCACTAACAATGGATGTGGGAAGCCCAAAATGTACCCATACATTTTGAAAGAATATCGATGCAGTCTATTCGGTTGTATCCTTCTTCTTACAAGGCATAAAAATACACATTTCGTTGAACCTATCCACAACTACATAAATATAATAATGACCTCTCCTAGACATAGGTAGACCTCCTACAAAATCCATAGAAACACTTTCCAATGGATGGGAAGGTACCATCAGTGGAGTATAAAATCCCAACTTTCTATTTCTAGGCTTACTAACAACACATAAAGAACATCCTCTTTCATATCATGACACACTTTCAAGCATACAAGGCTAGTAATAATACCTTTTTAATTGTGTAATTTTCTTACCTACAATGAAATGGCTAGCAATAAGAGAAACATGCACTTCCCTTATGGTGTTGACTCTTTCTCCCTATGGAATACATAGCTTTCCAATATGATATAACAAGTTATTGTGCACATGATAATCTAATTCCTCTACTTGGTTATCTTAACACATGTTTCATATACATCCTTAAAGTCATCACCTAAAGCATATTGCTCAACATAGCTCTCATGCATGATAGAATTATGCTTAAGAATAATGGATGCACTAACAATTGGCCTAAAAAGCATATCAACAACCTTGTTATAGATGCCTTTCTTCTAACTTATCAACAAGTGGAATTGTTGTAATAAAACCATCCATCTAAAGTTCCTCACTTGTTGTAGCTTTATTTGTGATTACAAGTATTGCAACGGTTGATGATCAATGTGAATGATAATTTCCCTACCCATCAAGTAATGTTTAAATTTTTTCACACTTTGCACCAATGCATACAATTATTTTTCATATGTAGGATAGTTAATCATTGCACCATTAAAATTTTTAGAATGAAAACAGATGGGCTTACCATGCTGCATCAATATTGCGCCCATGGCATACTCACTTGCATTAGTTTGTATCTCAAATGATTGTCTCAAGTTTGGAAGTGCAAGTACGTGTGTTGAACTGATTCTCTCTTTCAATGCATCAAAGGCTTCTTGTTTTTTTCCTCCCCACTAAAAAACCTGTTTCACACTTGTCAATGCATGTAATGGAGCTGCAATGGAAGAAAATTTTGAAATGAAATTTCTCAATTATTGGGCTGCTCCGAAGAAACTTCTAACCTCTATCAAAGTATTTGGTTTTGGTCAATTCAAAATTACTTTGAACTTCGAGGGATATATCTTCAACTCACCCCCTCCAAAAATATGACCCAAGTAGACGAAAGAATTTTTCCCAAATTCAAATTTAAACATATTTTAAAAAAAAATTTCCTTCTTTAAGACATATAATACTTGCTTGACATGCATAACACATTATTCACAAGAATTTCTGAAAATAAACATGTAATCTAAGTATACTATCAAAAAATCATCAATAAAAGGCCTTAAAATATCATTCATAACCCGCATGAATATAGCATGGGTATTACAAAGCCCAAAGGGAATCTCCAAGCATTCAAAAAAAATTTTCTTTGTTGTGAATGCTATCTTTGAAATGTATTCTTCAACAATCCTAATATGATGATAACTACTCCTCAAGTCCAACTTAGTGAAATAAACAACATATTTCAATTGATCAAGTAAATCATCGATTCTATAAAGAAGGTAACCATTCTTTATGGTAATTTTGTTCAATTATCTGAATTCCACACACGTGTCATGTTCCATCCTTCTTTGGAACTAAAACAATAGGTGACGCACATGGCGATGTGCTTGGTCTGATGACCCCTTTATCAAGAAACTCTTGGATTTTTTTCTTAATTTATTCATTTTCCATCATTGACATCTTGTACATGCCAATGTTTGGAAGAGGACAAACTTGCTACAATTGGATCTCATGTTGGATTCCTATTTTTTTAGGAAATCCTTTAGGCTCCTGAAACATCTCATCATAGTTGTTAGCAACCTCAATCAAATAATATTTTAACCTTGCATCACAACCCTGGAAGGTTTCATTCTCAACATCATTTTTGGGTTTGTGCATCAAAAGTTCAAATTTCTTTCTAGAATAAACAAGCCTCTTCATTTGTCCAACATTCATAAGAGAAAAATTTAATTTATTATGATGTGCTCTAACAATGTACTCAATACCATATTTAAACAAATGATATTTTTTTTCATGGCGATGAAATATGGTTCTTTGATCATAAAGATATGGGATTCCAAAAACAATAACACATATGTCTAATGGAACTACATCAAGTTCTACCTCATCAATGAAGTTTGCAGTGATGACGAATTTTAGTTTGCATTTTCTAGTCACTTGAAATTTTGCGTTATCACATACCGAACCTAAAGGATAAGGTTTAGGATGAGTAATGGTTTCTAAATTCAATTTCTTGATAATGGTTTCTGAAATGAGATTTTCTTGTGCTCCACTATCAAATAGAGTGTCTATTTTTTTATGTTTTGAGATGACTCTAATATGGAAAATCTCTATTCTTTCCTTTTAATTTTGAGTTTCATTGAGGTTACTAGAAGAACTAGTACTTGCAATAGAGTCCTTACCTTTCAATCCCACGGTAGTGATCTTTGTTTTATCTCCCCAATCATATCCTAAATCATGTTGTGTAGCTGCAAGAGTCTTTTATTTTCCTTTGTTGTTAAAATTTTTGGGTCTCATCTCAGGATGAAGTTTCCAACAATGATCTTCATCATGGCCTTCTTTTGAACAATGTTTTCATGTGAGTTTTTCTCCATCTTTCTTAATGGAAGCATTATTTTTCCCTTTTCCTTTGAATTTCCCCTTTCCTTTTTCTCCACCCTTGAATGGCTTTTTTCTTTCTCTTGTGGAAAATTCTACCCTCTTTCTTCTAAATGTGTTTCCTGTACAAAAATTTCATCTAGATTTGTAGGGTTAAACATGAGAATTGTGTGTATCAAGTAACTGTATAAACCTCCAATATATTTGAGTAAAGTGTCTTGAGAGGATAAATCTATACTCAAAATCAATGCTCTTCTTCTAAACTCTTAGGTATAACGTTTCAAACTTTGACCATGTTCATGCCTAAAGTTTTTCCAATCCATTATAGCTTTTTTTGTTTATGCTAAAGGATAAAACTATCTTCTTAATGCAACCACAAAATCATTTCGGGAAGTTATAATATTACCTATTTTCTTGATATCCTCTTGTGTTTTGGCTTCCCATCAAACGAGTGTTGCACTTTTCAACCTTAAAGAAGCACACCGAACCTGGGTATCATCATCTTTGATCCTTTTTATCCTGCAATACACTTCAAGCTAACGAAGTTGATTATCTAATTTCTCAGCATTTACCTCTCCATTATACATAGGAAATTTAAACTTTATGTCAAGTTTTGACAATGGAGTTCTACCATGTCCCTTTGGAGAATGTGGAGGTGTTTGTGAAGGGGTGGATGTAGAAGAAGTTGATTGTGAATATGAAGGTGAAGAGAAAGGTGGAGGTAGAGGTCGTTTGTAGCCATTTCCTCTATTTCCCTTTGGAGGGTTTGAGCTCTCACATTACAACCTTGAATTTCTCTCCTCATAAAGAAATTTTACCACTATAGTCATTTCAAAGAATTATTTTATGAAAGTCTTCTCATCCTCAGACATATTGTTAGGTTCTCCTTCATGTGACATGACTGATGAGGCTTTGGGTGACATTGGAGGTGAAAATTGTGGTGAAGATTGTGGAAAATGTGCTCTCCTTGAAATATCTTGCGTAATTCTTCCCATAAGTTTTCCTTCTCCTCTTTTGAGCTTCAACCTTATAAGCATGGAAAAATAGTTGCAACAAAATTAAACCTTCAACACAAGCAAAGAATAAAATATTTGATACCAAACTGATTTGTATTTGAAAACTTGAAGGTTTCAAGAAATTTGCAAGTTACATTTTATGTATTTTATGCAATTGGAAAAGTTGCAAACACACATAAATTAAGTGTTTTAACCTCAATTTTGCAGCATAAAAGCTGAGACAATAATACCATAAATAGTAACACAACATAGAAAAATGATAAAGGAGTTCACCCCTCCTAGGCTACATCTCTTGGTCTAACTTCCAATGTTGGGCCTCTTTCATTAAATGCTTAAATATGTGTTCACATGGACTTACAATGCTTATAATGTGAAATTAATGTCTCCAATGGCTTCAAGACAGTAAAAAACCAAAAGCTCGGCTCTTGTTGGGCTCAAATTGACCAAAAAATAATGAAGTTATGTTATGGTGGAGTTTCGTTGCTAACTAATCTACAAACTACACTCTCCTCCTAACCATCGTATGAATCCTCCATTAGCACTGCAGAGTGACAAATTCATCCCATGCCAGCGAGATTGACACCGGATTGGGTGAAAATTGTCTCCAGTTTTAATTTCCCAATGACCCCTTGTGAGTAGATACGATGGAGCCACATGGCTATAAATTTGTTGTAGGATTTAGGTCGTTCAAACCTCCACACCAAGTTTTTACCTTGACTCTAACTGTGGTTTTGTTATGTATAAAACCAAGGTTTATGGTTTGAATTTCCACGCCAAACGTTGACTCCAACCATACTCTGGAATTTTTGGATGGTGACGTCATTTATGTCAAACCATGGACTTGACTGGGTTTTAATTTGAACAAGAACACCAGTCATTGATGTCAAATGGATACTGAATGATGCTCAATAATTTTCAGATTATGTCTAGATAGAAACTACAATGTTGAATGGTTGGAAACCCAATTCCTAGGGTTTGGGTTCCCTAGATTGAGGATGTACCGTAACTTTGTAGAGGTTTTTTAAGAGTTAAATCATTTATTTGTTCTTGGATATCTATGTCATCAGATTCTCCTCAAAGATACATTTCTGGTGGTATGTGGTACAACACATGGTTCATCCTGGTTAGAGAGATAAGTAAGTTTGAAGGTATAAAACTCAGTTGGTGGGCTAAAACCTCAAAAGAAGGTGACTTGGCACATTTACATTAGTTGTAGGCACCTAAAATTAATATTGATGGTTTCTTGCCACAATTTGTGGAGATATTATCCTAATGAAGGGCTTCAAGCCACTATGCACCCATATAACTCCTACATGTCATTAAAAATCCTAATCTATTTAGGTAGTGCATCTTCTTTAGGGCATCAAAAAAAATAATACAAAATATTTATCAATTAAAATCAAAAAATAATACTGTGTTAAAATCCGAAATGTATCCTTCAACATTCACTATAGAAACTCCTCTCAACTCTATAAAATGAAAGCTCATATATCCTCCAAAAAAAGTCATCGTGGAATTTTCGTTATAACTTTTTTTCTATAAAGATTCAGAAGCTGAAAAAAACCAATTTGAGCTGTAATCCTGATGAACCTCATGACCGAATTTCATATTTTGGTTCACTATATTTTTGGAGATATGATCTGAGGAAGTTAGGGTTTTTGCAGGCTCCCGAATTCCATGTCAAACAGGTGACCTTGGGAAATTCTTCATAACTTTCTCTATGAGAATTGGCTTCAAATTTTGTAAAATGTAACAGAAGGAGAACATAATTTAGTTTGTTGGGTATCTTTTTCAGGGCCAAATCTCTGTATAGTGACACATGACACTTAGTACAAGTTCACTCGTGGGAATTGGGCATAATTCTTTCTTGACGAATCAAATCTTGATCATACCTGTGGGATTGGAAAGAGGACTGAGAAGGATGCCACGGGATTAAATTTCAGACCTTGGAGATCTAGAATTACATAGATATAATAGATTCAATATCGATATACTATAAGACAAAAAAATGGTATGTTATTTCTCCATTCTTGCTAGGTGTTGGGTCCAGTTTATTTCAAGGGTATGCCGCAGAATTTAAGGGTTGATTTAGTGACTGTTTGAGGGGAGTTAAAAAAATATTTGGTGCCCTAACCAGTCACGTATATGACATTAGTGAAGCATTGTATGATTTAGTGTTATTATTATTGAAGTATAGAAAATACATTGAGTGTGATCGAAATATTTTCGAACCTGTGTATCCTTGTGACAGTGAGGTAGTGACATTAATATTGATTGTGTCTTACAGTGATCTAAATACTAGAGAAGTTGTATTGTGATAGAGTGTTGACATGATAACCTATGACATGTCAAAGACCTATGACTCAATATTATGTGCAGAGATGTCACTTAGCATAACAATGACAATTTGATCTTAACCTGTCACTCAGGCCTAGACATAACAAGTATGTTGACACCTTGATTTTGATTTTCAAAATTAACTTGACAATGTTGATTTGGCTTATGACATTATATGACAGTGGTATAAAATTCTATTGAGTTATTATTGGTGGGGTATATGGCATCTGCTATATAGAACTATTTATTTCATAAGGAAAGACCCTTGGTGACTGCAATTATTGACTTGAAAATGATATAAATATCATAATATGGATTGACATTGATATGATGTATTTACTTTGAACTTAAAATATATTTGACCTTGACATACTTGACAATAATTGACACTTGTGACTTTATGTTAACTTAACTTGATGGATGAAGGCAATACTCACCTTGACTTTGACATCCTAAGAATTACTTTGACACACTAAGTCATAATATGTATAATGACATTTTTCCCTAAGTTTGACTTAGTATGAGAAGATAAAATATTTATACCACACATGCTGACATTTTGAATTTCACTAGACTTGACATTGATATATTGACTTTGACTAGTAAAACCTTGAGTTGACAATGTCTATGATAACCTAGGATAACTTGACTGTGACCTTGCGGGGTATAAATTCATGAAGGGAACATCCTCTAGTTATAAAATCTATTTGAGAGGGATGGATTGCAGGGTTTTAGCAGTCAAACAATATGCTTACATATATGTTGGTAGCTCTCTATGGAAAAATTTTGAGAGCATTGATTACAGGACATCGGGATTACCTAAGGCACCTTGGGTTATGCCATCATTTGATAGCAGTGCCATATATTTGTTGCATTCTGTGCAACCTGATACGATGATGACAATGATAAAAAATTGATGACTATTCATTCATGAGAAGTCTAATGATAGTGTTTTGATGAATATTCATTTGTGAAGTGACATTTTGTGGTAACCAACAGTTATACAATGATTTTCAGTGGCAGTGATATACGATGTGTAGTGAAAGTGATACAATGATAGATTGTTGTGAAACTTTGTGTAGTAATTAGTATATGGGAACAATTATCAGTGGCTACCAAGATTCAATATTTATTCTATATCTTCCTTACAACTATTCTACATTGATTAAGAGTATAGGGGGTTCAGTGTGAAAATTGTGAAATGTGATCTATCGACTCTTCTAGGTGATCAGAGTCACCTTCAGGTTGCAGCCTGAGAACACTTCAGGGTGGTAGGGTGGTGCCAGGGCAAGTTGTGGCTTGCACAGGCTATTTTGGAATCCATTCAGTTTTTGGAGTTGTTGTTGTATGGTGTTGGTTATTGTTTATAATTTTTGAATAAGAACATTGATAATAACTGAAGAATAAATAATGATCTAAAAATGATTAAAAAGTGTTAATTGCTAAGAAATACTGATTCAAACACCTTCTCAACATTTCTAACAATTCGTATCAGAGCTTGGTTCCTTCAATAACAACTTAACCAGTGGAAGGCAGTTTTCAGAGCATAGAGATGGGAAATCCAAAAAAGTGAGTTGCAAGGATTTCATAGGAAGGTACAAGTGCAACAAAAACTTAAGAAAATGAGTATTTTGTACCAACCCCTAAATTTGATGCAGATAAATACTGGATGTGGGAATCCAGGATGGAAGAACATTTTTAGGCACGTGAAGTATGGTAATAAATTGTATCTAGGGACGCATCTACCAACGAAGCTAACAGGTACAATTCAAAGGCCATGAATATAATTTTGAATGTTTTGCCAAATTTTGTGAAAAAAAAAGTTGGTCAATGTTAAACAGCTAAATCTCTCTGGGAAAAGCTCCATAATCTCTAATCAACAAAGAAATCAGGTCAATATGTTATTGAACATTCATATTCTTTTGATCATGATGAATAAATTGAATAAATGACTCATACAGAGTTTCAAAGTGGAGTGATCAAAGTGATAAAGGAACTCAAAAGTCAAAAGGAAAGGAAAATACTTTTGGAAGAATAATTGAAGGCATCAAAAGAACTCATCAAGGAAAATTAAGAGTATAATAAGATGATAAGAAATATTAGATCTCAATTGGAATAAATGAAGAATACAGAGACACAAGACTTCAAGAGAGAAATCCAACAAAAGCAACAAGAACTTGACACAGCCTTTGCAGAGATTAGCAGGATCAAACAACAAATGCGGGAAGAAGAAATTGAAAGAAAGTAATATCATCAAAGATACATATCCACAGTTGACCAGAAGAAAAAGGAATTGGAAACCTCTTCATATGAACTAAGCAAGCTCAGTATTGAGATCGAGAAGCAAAAGGAACAGATACAGGTTCTCAATAGAGAAGTAGAGAAGATCACTCTTCTCAAGCTACAGGTTGAGGAGGCAGAAAAAACAAGGGATGCCTTAAAAATATGGTCCCAAGAGGATATTTCTCAAAAGAAAGAAGAAATTGATGCAATTATTGATGAGATCAACAAACTTAAGGGATTGCAAAATAACACCTACAAGATAAGACAGATGAAGAAGCAACAATGAAGGTAATTAAAGCTAGTAAAGCTCCAATTGATGAAGCTACAGGCTCCACATCTTCACAAGATGATCCTAAGAAGGAAGTTGATAAAATTGAAAAGCCAAAGAATAATGTTGATATTCTAAAAAACAAGACCAAAGCAGTCAAGAACAAATTAAAAAAACATACTACAACACCGCCGCCAATGAAGAATGAAAAATCTTCCAGGTATGTTCATTTATTTAATGGTTATTTTTTTTCAAGTACTAACTATGGACATATGGCCAGGGATTATAAATTTGTTGACATGTATAAATATCAAGGGCCATCACATCCGAATGAATCATTTAGGTATGCACATTTATTTAATGGTTATTTATTTTTATGTGCTAACTATGGACATATGGCTAGGGATTGTGAAGTTTTTGATAGGTACAATTATTATCCACAAAATCCTAGAAGCAAGTTTGTAGCATCACGAGGAAGATTCCATGATGATTTTTTCAACAGTGAATATATGCCAGATGGGCAAAACACTGAATTTTTTAAATTCCATAACTATGACCATAAATATCACGATTGTAGATATCATATTGAATCACCTATGGAAAAAATTGAATGCTTCAAGTGTCATAACTATGGACAAATAGCTCAAGAATGTAGGTATAATCCCGATAAGGAATGTTACAAATTTCATAATAATAGACACATAGCTCGTCACTATAGGAACAAAATGGAATCAACCATAAATATTTATGATGAGAATAAGAAGGTTTAGAAAAAAAGACTCATAGAAATATAGGATGAACAAGTAAAGAATCAACAAGAAGTGCATAAAGACAAGAATGTCTCAACAGTTATTCTCTCAGGGTTTGTAACAAGTATTGAGGAATCAATAGTTGCTTTAGATAATAACTCAAGTCAAGATGGTTCGTTAAACAATACACTATTTTGAACAATCCGACTCGTCAAATCCTTGAATTTTGAAGAGGGGGAGTTTATACAACAGTATGTGGCACAAGACTAAAATTGACAAAAACACAACATGGACAGAATGGAAGCTTCAGGAAAAATGTCTCAAATCCATTACAAGTTCAGGGGAAGAAGAATAGTTAAAGGTTTACATGTCTTTAGAGATTACCAGAGGAAGGTTTCTTTTCAAGGGGAGCACAAGCAGGTTACAGGTCCACAAGGATCGACATTGACATATTATTACAATAAGGCTTCTCGTCAGGGGGAGCACAGGTAGATAACAAGTCCACATGAAAAAATAAAATTCTTAAGGGGAGCAACCCTTTGAAATGGATGTCAAATGGGGAGAGAAAACTTGAGAAGGAGATTGAAATATCGAGAAGGGGGTAAAGCACAAATTCAAGGTTGTAATTGCAAGAGGAGTACATGTGTTGCCATTAATGAAAAAGGGGGAGATTTTTGGATGGTGTTTTATGTTAACCATGATAACACTTAGAAATAGTTTTTGAGTCAATTGGTCAAATTAGTTAGGGTTTTAAACTTCCTCAAAATAAAATTTCATGTATAAAGGGACATTTGGCCATCTTGTCATTATGTAGTGACAATTTTAGTTTAAATGAGATCAAACATAAAGGTTAAAATCCAAAATTCCATGTGTGTCGAGCTTATTTCATCATGATTTGCATTTAGACAGTTTTTCAGAAATTCATAGCAACTCCAGTTATGAAAACAGAGTATTTTCTATGAAATTTACTGAAACTTTCGTAGAAAATATGTCACTTATTCCACCTGTTCCACTACGAAACTCTGCGGCTATTAGTAACGGTCCAAATTTTAAAAAACATGGCTTAGAGTATCGCTAGATCATGAGTATGTGTCAAAGTTTAAATTTTTATTCATTATCCCCAAATGATTCACACTGCAAAAGCTCATTCTCCAATGTTTTCATTCCATTTTGAGTTGTTTTTGTTGTCATAGGAAGATCTGGTTGTCATTAGGAGAAGTTGCAGGTGGCAAGAAGGACCTCATCACGTGTTGCATCCATGGCATAGTAGAAACAATATAAGGAAGATCTGTGGTACGCTATGAACCCATAGACATGAAGCTATTGGAATAAGACCATGTTTTCAACCAATCTTTTTCCATTGTTGGATGGATACATTTTTTCTAGAAGTTTCACGGTTTTCATGGACATATTGCCAAGGATTTTTCCATGAATTTCACAAGAAAGATGCTTAAAAGCTAGCTAAAATAAGTTGTAGAAACAAGTTAAAGGATTGGAAACTCAAATAGACTTGATCAAAAGCTTAACTCTTAAAGAGAAATCTCAAGCTTTTGCTGAAGTAGATGATAGTCCTTGAATATGGTGAAATCCTCATTTTTTCCTATACTATCTTTAACCAATATGTTTAGCAATATACAGGGTTGAACAACCTATTAGGAGTGATAATAAATCAAGAGAAATCATAAAAAATAAAAAATCATAGAACTCAAAAAATTTGTAGCAAATCCCCATAGTTACGCTGAAAAATTTGCTACGAAATTGTTGTAGCTTATCATTGATGAAAATGCAAGAGAAAGTTTGAGATAAAGGATTTATAATGCTATGAATTTAGCTAAAATACATGAGAGTATGATTCATAACTTGCATAAAGATCAGAAAGGAACCAGAGAAAGTAGAAGAAATCATAAAAAAATAAAAAATCAGAAAATTTACAGTTTCGTAGCAACTCCCCATAGTTAAGGTGAATATTTGCTACAAAATTGATGTAGCTTTTCAAGGAGGAAAAAAAAAGTTTAAACCTAAATTTAGGGAGTTCTAAAGGCATGTATTTATCTAATAAAAATCAATTAATACCCTAGAACTGTCAGAAAGGTCATATTGGTAGAAAAAAGGTGTTTTTTGCATTTGCTACAAAACTGCCTATACTCCATTTTTTTTTCTGCGTAATGAAGTTTTGATGAGTTTTTGGGTAATAAGACAATAATATATTGGATGTACAATAGGTCCGAGGTGTCCACATCATCAGCCTATGAACTCCTATTTTTCAGGGAGATAGCTCAGCTGGTCAACAGGTCAACATACTTGTGGCAAGAGCAGAACATTCCAACACTCCAGCAATTCAATGCTCCAACACACCCGCAATTGGTTGCATTCAATGAGGGTCATCAACAGACTTTGTTTAGTTCTTAAATGATAGGAGACTTCTTTTGATTTTCAAATTATGTTGAAACAAAAATATCCCTACAAAGGCTCCATGAGTTGTGATTCAAATAGAATTAGGTCTCTTAGGTGTGCATCAAGTGTAGCCCAGGTGGCAGATTTTTGTTATGGAGACCTCCTCTATATATGTGTAAATTTTTAAATTTGAAGGGGTTGACGGATGATGTGATAGAACCACCTTTGTAAACCTTTTTCTTCAGTTAATATACATTTACAGCATATTGTCTTTTTAACCTGAGATTCTGGTTTGGCTCATATGTTATATCTTCATGTTTTATGTATTTTTATCAGTCTCATAGCAATTTGATTGCTTGGAATTCATCTTAGATGCTCCAACTTCCTTCATTTTCTATGTTTTATTGTAAATGTTTTATTTCACACCATTTTACAGCGAAAATTTCCTTAGCTTCCATGAAATTTTTTTGTTTGTAATTGATTTTCCTTAGCCGACTCCATGCCCAATGGTGGCAGTCATCACACTCTTTCACTTGCAATCACATGAAAAGTACAGAGTTATCTTTCTGAAATTTTGAGTTTTATACTGATAATCTTATAGGTATTTTGAGAGATCCCTCTCAGACTGGAAGGGCTAAATTCTAGTTAAAAGTTGGTTTGAAATAGTTATGCTGGGTTGGAGGTTGACACAACCCAATTTGTTCTAACCTAGTGATAACATTTTGGTGTGTCTCTCGAGAGTTTGAAAGCTTCATTATCCCGAGTGATTCTTGTCAAAGTAACTAATCTCTCGAAGGTAGCAGAAGATCAGACATTTGAGGTTGTACTTCTATCTTGGTGACTCCACTGGCATATTCATCTTAAAGGTGGCTCCCAAGAAGATTTATACGAGGATCAGTCCAGATCTATATCCCCAAAACATATTTCATGATCTAGAGAAAATTATCTGAGGAAATGGTAGCTCATCAAAATTGGATCGACAAAGATTAGATCCAATTGCTGATGGTTAACAGTAATTGGACAACATGGAGGTTATACATCATTCACCTGGTGATTCCAATCTTGAATAATTCAGAAATTCATAGCTTCATGGTAACACCTCTGGGAAAATGAGAGATTTAGATGCAACTACAATTTGAACTTCGAGGTATGCATGTGTGGACTTTTAAAAAAATTATGGATTTCCAAATATTTTTCCGAGGGATGCATATATTTTAAGCATTGGCCCTAAATTTGATGGAAAAGATTTAAGCTTGACTTTAGAGCATGCATCAAAGTTTCGTGACTTTACTGAGCTCCTTAGAGTCAAACATGTTGTATTCATTAGAATTTTATATGATTCATTTCAAGGAAAGTGTAAAATCTTGGTGGAAAGGTTACCTGCTAGATCTATTAAATCATTTTCAACTTTTTGGCTTATTTTCTTGGAAACATGGATGGAGAAGACAAATTTTTTGGTATGCTCTGTTTCCATTCAGGAGTTCACAGAATGGAACGATATGTGCTCCGATGTAGAATTTGGTGAGAAATTTTCTTCATCACTATATTTTTATTTAAATTCATATAAAGGAAAACATGAAAATAATATCATATTTTTAGATCAATTTTCTCGTGAGCTTGAAAAATATATTGAGGATGTAAAAGCTCAAATTCAGTCTTATCATTTTCAAGATCATATGCAGACTTTTGAAAGTGTTTTCAGCCAAAACAAACAGAGGAGGTATTTTATTTTGACATCAATATGGAGAAATGTTTTGTTTTAAAAAGTAGATCCAATGACACACAACTGAAAACATATGATGACATGGAAAAAAGTGTGAATTGTTTAGTTATGAGGATTGAGTTTTTAGCTTTGATTTTGTTGATGCATAGTCAAGCACTCCTTTCATTTCAGCAACTGCTTGACTGGCTTCACTGGAATTTTTTTGTCAATTGATTCAAAAAATTCTAAGTGGTATAGGGTAGGTAGGTGTGTGTGAATAATCTTAGTATTATGAGCATCTTTTCAGCATGTACAGATTTAGTTTTCAGCTTGAATTGCAGTTTGGTTTGGTTGCAAATAATTTAAAGTTGCAAGGTAAGTGTGAGATCATCCCAATGGAAAAGGAACTGGTCTGTGAAGTCGAAGATTTGTGGTTAGTTTTTGCACCACAAGGGAGAAACATCCCCATTGGAGCCATTGTTATACATGATAACACTTAGAAATAGTTTTTGAGTCAATTGGTCAAATTAGTTAGGGTTTTAAATTTTCTCAAAATAAAAGTTCATGTACAAAGGGTCTTTTGGTCATCTTGTCATTATGTAGGGTCAATTTGAGTTTAAATGAGATCAAACATAAAGGTAATGATTGGTATTTAGATAGTTTTTCATAAATTCGTAGCAACTCCTATTATGAAAACAGAGTATTTTCTACAAAAGTTCTTGAAACTTCTGTCGAAAATTTGTCATTTTTGCCACCTGTTCCGCTACGAAACTCTGCGGCTGTTAGTAATGGTATAATTTTTAAAAAACGTGGGTTAGAATCTCGATAGATCATGGGTAAGTGTCAGAGTTTACCTTTTTATTCATTATCCCCAAATGATTCACACTGCAAAATCTCATTCTCCATCGTTTTCATTCCATTTTGAGTTGTTTTTGTTGTCATAGGAAGGTCCAACTATCGTTAGGATAAGTTGAAGGTGGCAAGAAGGATACCATCACGTGTTACATGCATGGCACAAAAGAAAAAATATAGAGGCTTTGTGGTATGCTATGAACCCATGAACATGAAGGTGTTGGAAGAAGACCCTATTTTCAACCAGTCTTCTGCCAGTGTTGGGTGCCTAGGTTTTTACCAGAAGTTGCAAGGTTTTCATGGACAGATTGCCAAGGATTTTTCCATGAATTTCATAGGAACATATGTTTATAAGCTAATATAAATAAGTTTCAGAAACAAGTTAAAGGATTGGAAACTCAAATAGACTTAATCAAAAGATGAGCTCTTAAAGATAAATCTCAATATTTTTGCTGAAGTAGATGACACTCCTTGAATATGGTGAAATCCTCATTTTTTCCTATACTATATTTAACCACTAGTTTTAGAAATATAAAGGGTTGAACATTCTATTAGGAGTGATAATAAAGTAGAAGAAATCATAAAAAATAAAATATCAAAGAATTCATAAATTTCGTAGCAATTCCCCATAGTAAACCTAAAAATTTGCTACGAAACTATTGTATCTTATCATTGATGAAAATTCAAGAGAAAGTTTGAGATAAATGAGTTCTAATGCTATGAATTTAGCTAAAATACATGAGAGTACACTTGAGAACTTGTAGAAATATCAGAAAGGTACCAGAGAAAGCGGAAGAGATCATAAAAAAAAATTAAAAAATGAGAAAATTTATAGTTTCGTAGCAACTCTCCATAGTTAAGGTGAAAATTTGCTATGAAATTGTTGTAGCTTTTCATGGAGGAAAAATCAAGTTTAAACCTTAGTTTAGGGAGTGATAAAGGCATTTTTTTAGCTAATAAACATCAATGAAGACCCCATAACTGTTAGAAAGGTCATATTGGTACCAAAAAGGTGTTTTTTTCATTTGCTACCAAAGTTTGCTACAAAACTACCTATACTCAGTTTTTTTCTGTGTAATGAAGTTTTGATGATTTTTTGGGTAATCAAACAGCCAGGTATTGGATGGATAACAGTTCTAAGGTGTCCACATCATCAACCTATGAGATCCCATTTTTTAGGGAAACAAATCAGTAGGTCAACAAGTCAACATACACGTGGCAAGAGCGGAACATTCCAACACTCTAACAATTCAACACTCCAACACATCAGCAATTGGTTGCATTCGATGAGGGTCATCAATAGAATTTTTTGAGTTCTTAAATGATAGGAGACTCCTTTTTGTTTTCAAATTCTATTGAAACATAAATATCCCTGCAAAGGTTCCATCAGTTGTAACTGAATTAGAATTAGGTCTCTTAGTTGTCGATCGAGTCTAACTGAGGTGGCAGATTTTTGTTATGGAGACCTCACTCTATATATGCGTAACTTTTTTACTTTGAAGGGGTTGATGGATGATGTGAGAGAACCACCTTTGTAAAAGTTTTTCTTTAGTTAATATACATTTGCAGTAGACCATATTTTTCATTTGAGATTATTTTTTGGCTCATATGTTATATCCACATGTTTTATGTGTCGTTATCAGTCTCATAGCAATTTGATTGCTTGGAATTCATGTTAGATGCACAAAATTCTTTCATTTGCTATGTTTTTACTGTAAATGTTTTATTTCACACCATTTTAAAACCAAAATTGCCTCAGTTTCCATGAAATCAATTTTTTTGTAATTGTTTTTCCTTAGCTGAGTCCATGATGCACAATGGTGGAATTCATCACACTCTTTCACCCTAAAAAATCACATGACAATTATAGAGCTACCTTTCTGAAGTTTCGAGTTTTATACTGAAAATATTCTGGGTATTTTGAGAGAGCGCTCTCAAACTGAAAGGGCTAACTTCCAATAAAAAGTTGGTTTGAAATAGTTATGTTGGGTTGTAGGTTGACACAACCTAATATGTTCTAACCTACTGATAACATTTTCATTGATGTCAACTCATGGATTTTACTACGTTTTACTTTGACCAAAAACAATAGTCATTGATTTCGAATGGATAATGAATGCTTCTCAGTAATTGTCAGATTACATCTAGACAGCAACTACACTATTGGATGGTTGAAAACCCAAGTCCTAGGGATTGGTTCCCTAGATTGAGGATGTACACTAAATTTGTCGAGGGTTTTTGAAGGGTTAAATAAATGAGTTTGGCTTGGATATCCATGTCATTGGATTCTCCTCAAAGATATCTTTCCAGTGGTATGTGGTGTGCCATGTGGTTCCTCCTGGTTAGAGAGATAAGTGAGTTTGAAGGTAAAAACCCCAGTTGGTGGGCTAAAACCCCAAAAGAAGGTGACTTGGCACATTTAAATGAGTTGTGGGCACCTAAAATTAAGATTAAGACTTTATTTTCATATTTTGGGGTGATACTATCCTAATGAAGGGCTTCAAGCCACTATGCACCCATATAACTCCTACATCTTGTTAAAAAGCCTAATCTATTTAGGTAGTACATCTTCCTTAGCAGATAAGAAAACAAAATACAAAATATTTATAAATTAGAATAAAAAATTAATAATGTGTTGAGATCCTAAATGTCTCCTTCAACAATAACTATATAATCCCCTCTAAAATCTATAAAAAGAAAGCTCATATATCCTCCAAAACACGTCATTGTGGAATTTTCGCTATAACTTTGTTTCTACGAAGCTTCAAAAGATGAAAAAACCCATTTGAGCCGAAATATTGATGAAGCTCATGACCAAATTTTAGATCTCAGTTCACTATATTTTTGGAGATATGATTTGAAGAAGTTAGGGTTTTTGTAGGCTCCCAAATTCCATGTCAAACATGCGACTTTGGGAAAATCGTCATAACTTTCTCTCTAAGCATTAGATTCAAATTTATTAAGGAGTGACAAAAATAGGACGGAATTTAGTTTTTTGGGTATCGTTTTCAGGGCCAAAGGTCGATATAGTGACACGTGGCACTTCATAGAATTTCGATCTACTGAACCAGCTATAATAAGGTCATCGTGGGAGATTGGGCATAACCCTTTCTTGAAGAGTCCAATTTGATCAGACCTAAGGGGTTGGAAAGAGGACTTAGAAGGATACCACAGGATGAAATTTCAGACTTTGTAGATCCGAAATTACATAGATACAACAAATTCAATATTGAGCTCCTAGAAGGCAACAAAAAGGTATGTTATTTCTCCATTATTGCTAGGTGTTTGGTCTAGTTTATTTCAAGGGTATGCCACATAATTTAAGGGTTGATTTAGTGACTATTTGAGGGATGTTATAGAAACATTTGGTTCCCTAACCAGTCACCTATATGACAATAGTGAATCAATGTATGATTTAGTGCAATGATGATTGAAGTATAGAAAATACATTGAGTGTGATCTAAAGATTTTCGGACCTGCGTATCCTTGTGACAGTGAGGTAGTGACATTAATATTGATTTTTTCTTACAGTGATATGAATACTAGAGAATTTGGACTATGAAAGTTTTTTGAAATGATAACCTATGACTCGTCAAATACATATGACTCAATATTATGTGCAGTGATGTTACTTACCATAACAGTGTCAATTTGATCTTAACCCAACACTCAGACCTAGACATAACAAATATGTTGACACTTTGATTTTGACTTTCAGAATGAACTTGAAAATGGTGATTTTTATTATGACATTATATTACAGTGGTATAGAATGCTATTGAATCAGTATTGGTGGGCTATATGACATCTGTTATATAGAACTATTTCTTTGATAAGGGAATACCCTTGGTGACTGCAATTCTTTACTTGACAATGATATAAAATATCATAATATGGATTGAAATTGATATGATGTATTTATTTTGAACTTAACATATGGTTGACCTTGACATACTTGAAAAATAATTGAGACCTGTGACTTTATGTTAACTTAACTTGATGGATGGAGATAATACTCACCTTGAATTTGACATCCTAAGAATGACTTTGACACACTAAGTCACTACATGTATAACGAAAATTTTCCCTAAGTTTGACTGTGTATGAGAAGATCAAATAGCTATACGACACACGTTGACCTATTGATTTGGACTAGACTTGACATTGATATATTGACTTTAACTAGTAGAACCTTGAGTTGACAATGTCTATGATAACTTAGGATAACTTGATTGTGACCTTGCGGGGTAGCAATTACTGAAGGGAACATCCTCTAGTTATGCAACCTATTGGAGAATGTTGGATTGTAGGGTTTGACCAGTCAAAAAACTTTCCTACGTATATGATGGTAGCTCTCTGGGGAAAAGAACTGAGAGCATTGATTGTAGGGCATAGGAATGGCCTAACACACCTTGGGTTGTGCCATCATTTGATAGTAGTGCCAGATAGTTTTTGCATTGTGTGCAACCTGATATGATGATGAAAATGATAAAAAATTGATGACTATTCATTCATGAGCATTGTGATGACAATTTTTTTATGACTATTCATTTGTGAAGTGACATTTTGTGGTAGCTGATAGTTATACGGTGATTTGTAGTGACAGTGATATATGGTGTGCAGCGACAATGGTACAGTGATAGCTTTATGTACAATTTTGTGAAGTGATCAGTTTGTGGGAAAAATAATCAGTGTCTACCATGATTCGATATTCATTATACATCTTCCTTACAACTATTCTACCTTGATTCAAATTATAGGGGGTCCAGTGTGAAAATTGTTAAATGTGATCTACCGACTCTTCTAGGTGATCAGAGTCACCTTCAGGTTGTGGCCTGAGAACACTTTAGGGCAGCAGGGAGGTGCTAGGGCAAGTTGTGTCTTGAAGAGGGTGTAGTGGTATCCATTCAATTGTGGCTAATAAACTCACATGGTAGCAAAGCATACTTTCCTACAGTAGCTGGTAAACAGACTGTTGGGGCACTCATCATGTTGCAGTCTAATCTACAGGGTGTTGTGGCATCCTTCTGGTTGCAGGAGGATATTAGCATTTATCAATGTCCTACAGGTTGTGGCTTGTGAATTAGGGGGTTGATGCATCCCTCTGATGTAGCTTAAATCGTGATGTAACTAATATTTCTTTAAAAGAGAGAAGAAAAACATCACTAGAGAAGCGTTCAGTGGCTTTGACCCAAAGGGGGTTTTACACCTAAAATATCAATGTCTATTGTTTTATCTTTCTGAATTATTGTATGGTGGTTTTTATTGTTGATTTTTTATTATAATTGTTGAATAAAAACATTGATAATAACTGAAGAATTATTTGTTCTCTTAAAAGGATTAAGACATGTTAATTGATAATAAATACTGATTCACCCCCCTCTCAGTATTTCCAGCAAGAACTATGGTAAGGTGGCAGTGTTACTGTGGTTTTGGGTTTTTTTTCGAACCCGCTTGCAACTCTCATGTTAAATATGGTATGGTCTTCGTGGTTGGGTTTCAAACTTCGTCGAATTGTAAATTCCAACCACAACTCCAAGACTATGGTATAGCCATGTTATTTTCGGGGGTTCTAACTTCCATTGCAACTATGGTATGGTTTTTTTAATCATGGCTTGGGCTAGGGTTAGGTCTTATCCCTTGGCACTCGACTTGTGGTCTCGTGGGTCTGCGGTGATTGAGGACCATGGCTTAACCCCAACCTCGTCCCCCAACTTCCCATAGCATAAACTTTATAAAGGACTTGATCGCCACCATAGTTTATAAGAACCACAAGTGGCATGGAGGTAGAGCATCATATTGCCACTCCAAAAGTCATGTGTTTGAACCTCCGGGAGGCCGGTTCGGCCATTAACCAAATTTCGCACTATTGTTGGGAGGCCACGTAGTAGTCATCCATTGTTCCACATGGCCTCAATTCATTGGACCACATAACACGATCAACAACCAACAAAAATGAATGAAATTTCAGCCAATAAGATGGACACTTGGCAAGATGCCATTGGTCCTAAAATACGATCAAATTTTTTAGTTGTTTGAAATGATCGAATGTGATATCAAACATATAGATATCAGTACAATCGTTAAGTTGCATTGGATGCAAGGCGACGAGATCTACGTTTTGGCACTAGTTTCTAGAACTTTTAAAATTTTTAAATTTTTAGAACTTTACTGATCCATTGGATCATTGGGCTATTTAAAGAGCTTTGATCCAGGTCACTTCTCCCTCGTTAAAAAAGTTCAAAACTCTCGCATCAACAAGTATCCAACTGAGCAACTGTGAAATATATAGATAAACTTTGTTTGTGAACTTAGGCATGTAGGATATCATTTTTAGAATTACGGAAACATTTTTATGGTACAACCACATTTTGTATCACTATCTAAATTTTCCCATGGATGTGTAGGATATGGCTCCCAGGAAACTGTCTCATGTTCAATCTCTCCCATGGCTTTCATGGCATGCAAGTGTCACCAGAATTGAACCTTTTCCAAGAGTGAAAATATCCTAGATTTTCACCATCAATTTTACGGTTTAAAATATTCCATTTTATAATTTATAACATTTTGAAATTAAATATAAAATTCACAAAATATTTCAAAATAAAAGACCTATCTTTAATTTTTTTTTTTAAGCACCCCTCTTTCAAAATAAAAGACTTGTCCATGGAAGACTTTGTCTTTGCACTACTGCTGTAAATATTAGAAAATCGAGCTTTTAAACTCCCATATTGGCACAATTCTCAATAATATTTGAGATAGAGGCTAAGAACTTCTACGACATATATTTCTCCACGGCCTCCTCCCCTTTGGAAGTACTTCTGCCCAAAGCACATGACCAAAATGAAAATCAAACTTAGATTCTCACCCTAAATTAGCTATAAAATTGTTGGATCCAAATTATCTTCCTATTCTCAGTCTTTAACGTGGATATGTATAGAGCCACTAATTGATGTAGTGGATGGGGGGTGGGAGTAGGTACTGGTCGGAGGGTTGACTCTACAGGGGCTTGATTTTCTTTTGGTTCGAGCTTACAGGAATTAGGAAAATAGTTCTAAAGACCTAAAACCATTATTCGTTGGAAGGGATGATTACAGTTATTGAACAAAGGAAATAACATCACTATTAGCATGTATTGGAAAAATATTAATGTATCTAGTGTATGAACTCATTAAGGTTACATGATTCAAATATTTAAGAGTACAAGAGTTTTTAGATGGGTTTCTATATAGTAGAATGATTTGAGAAGGCTACAAACTCTCTTAAAATTAAGTTATATAGCTGGGTTTGTGGAATAGCTAATGATCAAAGTTTTGTGGTTTTATTCATTCATTATTTTAATGTTGTCCTAAAAAATTCTCTTCAATGCTAAGAGAATTCATCATGAATGATTGAGGGAGTTATAGATGTTAATCAAGGTTGTCATTGATGTCCATATGGCTCTAGCCAAGATGTCAATATTATTGAGATGCCTGGTTCCATATTATGATGTCATGACTCTTGTTTAACAAGGATGCCATCAATGATGATGTCAATCCATGAAGATGTTAAGATAAAGAGGTATTTCCCTACGAAGCACTTGAACTAACTATAATATTTTCCAGTACCAATATTGTGCCTTGATTGGTGATATAGACCCTAAGTGCTAATATACAAGCCCTTGATGTGAAGGATTATACTTGATGAAGCCATACTTGTGATGATGTCATACTCTTGAATGACCACACTTAATGATGGTACTTAATGAAGGTTGGAAGACTAGATGCTGACGTGGAAGATCTTAGTTGATGTCCTAGATGATGACATTATGATCCTACAATCAAAAAAATGGATAAGCCAAACAAAGAAGCTGTGTCATCCCAATTAGCTTATGCACATAAAAATTCAAGGATAGTTACAAAGAAAAATGAATTTTGGTACATTGGAGGTAGCCTATCAACAAGCCCTCACTTGCCCTCAAACACCCGGTGGTTGATGAGATACTGAATTTTTAAGTTAAAAACAAAATTTAATTGTGGACCTACCTACACTCATATTATGATGTCGGCCCTTTTCCCCAACACTCACTTCCTTTCAAACATGACAAATCACTATAAATATAAAGGTAAACTCATGTGTTTCAGTCAAGAATTTTTGGTGATTATCTTAGCGAATGTTAGGACTGCAACTTGGTGAATAAGACACAGAATTTCAGTACAAATCAAAAGAATAACAACCAAGTAGGTCGAGGAAACAAATAAGATCACTGTTTTTTATGATTGGGTTAGGGACAGATTATTTGACCTCTAAAACAACTACTTAAATCACCACAGGCTGCTATGGAATAGGCTACAGGAAACCTAATTTACCCTCGGACATGTGGAATTGGAGCAGACTTTGTGTGGCATGGACACCTACAGGTTGCATTCCTCAGACCTGTTGTGATTACCCTTGAATTTGGTGCTTCTATGACTCAGACCTAACCACTTTCATACTCTCTGATTCGAGACAACATTTTGTGGAAATTTTGTAGCTTAGACAATGAACCATTATCTCAGATTGTAGAGACTTGAAGCTCCGATTTGTTGGAGGGTTGAGACTAGTGAATAGACACCTCAAAGTTGTACCTCGGACCTATAAAATTATCCTATGAAAGAACTAGAAAAGTCCCCTGAAGTGTCACCTATAATAAATCTCAGATTGCAGAATTGGAAGATTCCAGATATGTGATAGGAGGCTTGTTATGAGGCTTGAAACAAATTTATAGACCTCAGATTACAACATACTTATGGAATATTTATAACACAATTCAATTATGTGTCTCTTCTAGGTCATTTTGGAGATAACTCATTATATTACAGTTCAGATTAGTGTGTGATATGTGTGTATATTTCCCGTGGGAGACACCTCAACCTCAAACCTGTGTTGTGAAGGGTTTGGACCTGCGAAGGACAGCCACCAGTGAAGAGTACAGTCATATTTGTTTAAGGCTCAGTGCTTGGATCTATGAATTACTAAGCCTTGATCCTATGATCAACTATCTCAATCTCAGGGTATAACCTCAAAACAATCAATCACTAACAAATTGTTTAGAGAAGTTACAATTGAGTATTTCTGAAATGGAAGGTGTATTTTGTTGAAGCAATGTTTGGTGCATCTTGAAGACCTAAAGAAGCCCTCTTGGAGATACTTGTTGGGGCAGCCCTTGGAAGCATTTTGAAGCATCTGTGCTGGAGGATCTTAAAGACAATATTGAAGACAATTTGTGAAGACAATCTTAAGGAGCAGGTCATTTGGAGCACCTTGTGAAGACACCCTTGGAGATCATGATACATTGAAGCCATCATGAGGTGATCTTGGAATTTTTTTTTGGGTAATATGAATAGAAGTGGTGACACCTTCTAAAAAGACAAGGTTGTCATTGATGAAGTGACATGGAGGTTAAGTGAGGGGATAGCTGAAGATTGTCAGGGCTCGTTGAAGAATACATTGGGAGTCGTGAAGTATAACCAAATATATTGTGATGAATTAAAGAAATACGTTGGAGCCTCATAAAGACAAGTTTGGTGCCTTGGTATATAGGATTGGAGCCCTAGAGTATAGGAGTCCTCAAGAAAATGGGTTGGACCCTATATTAGAGATAGGGTTGGAGCCCTTGAGGTTGGTGCCTTAGAATTGACAAGGTTGGAGCCTTGGAAGTCCAAGTCGGTGCTTGGAAAATACAATTTGGAGCTTGGGATATTTAAGATCAGTGTCTTCATCTAGGGTTGGAGCCCACATATATTGTACTTGATTTATTGCAAAGAATAAATTAATGAAATCATCTATTCTTCTTGTTCATTTTGTGTTCTAAATATAAGTGATCTAACTAGTAAAAATAACAATTGAAAATAAATACTAATTCACCCCCCTCTCAGTATTTCCAACAATTGGTATCAGAGCTAGTACCTTCACTCAAAGCTTAACAGCTTGAAGGTTGATCCTTAGAACACAATTGGCAAAGCCAAGGAAGAAAGTCTCCAATCCTCCTAAAGATGTGTCTTCCTCAACCATCGAAATTGAAGTCAATCAATTTGCAAAGGCTCCATTGTACAATGGAAACATTGATATATGGGACACAAGAATGAATAATTTCTTAAATACTCAAGGCATTGAAGTTTGGAAATCGGTGATTATTGATAGCATGATGGAAGGATAATCCAAAGATTATAATACAAGAGCAATGAAAGCAATCTTGAGTGGGCTACCCGATTCTATGAAGGCTAATTTGGAAATATTTTCATCAGAAAAAGGCATATAAGACAAAATTAATGACCTTCACTCAAAGGAGCATTGGGAATGACCTCTAGTCAAGAAGATGATGGAAAGAAAGAAGTAAATCCTAAACCCGTTAAGGAAGTTGAAAATAAGAATGATGACATCAAGGCCAAAGAAGACCTAGAAGAAGAAGAAAACAAAGAAGACTTTGAAGAAGATATACTGACAAAGCTTATAGATGCCATGGAATAGATTAACAGTTTGAAAAAGGAAAATGAGGAACTTAAGAAGAAAGCACAAGTTGGTAACCAAGACAAGACAAGGAAGGAAGTTGGCTTTTTCAAGCTTCAAGTATGAGAAAGATATGAGGAGCTTGCCAAACTTAAGTAGGAATTTCATCAAAACAAAAGAAAGCATCATGAGGAAGTCATATTATGGAAAATTAATTGGATAAGGAAAATAAAAGGGTAGAAACATTGTCAAGCCATCTTGAACAAAGAATTAAGAGCTTGAACAATCTTGAAGCAGAGATTGGTGAATATAAGGAGGAGGTCTCCTCTCTTAGATCTCAACTAGAATAAGCAAGGAAACAAACGCAAGGAGCCGAGAAGGTGATGGAAAATTTGGCATTCATAGAATGAAAATTTGATGAAGAATGAAAGGAAAGAAACACCATGATATGCCAACTAGAAGAAAACGATGAAAAATTCTTCAAACTAAAATCAAACATCAATATTCTCCAGGCCGAAACATGTGAAGCTACAAGAATAAAAGAAGAAATGGAGAGCAGTCTAGCAAAGGAGAATGAAGAAATATTCATAATGAAATCAAATATTATCTCCCTTAAAATAGAAGAACATGAAGCAACAATTATGATGGAATAAATGAAGAAGAAACTAGTCATGAAAGATGAAGATTGCAAAAAATTGAAAGGAGAAATTGTCACTCTTAAAAAGGAAGTTTTCTTGTTGAATAAGAAATTGAAAAGATCTCAAACCCTAGATGACATCTTAAGTCATCAAATATTTCCTATTGATAAATTAGGTCTTGGATATGGAGGTGAACCCTCAAGCAAGAATGATAATGCTTCAAACAACAAGGATGTGAGCAAGCCATGAAGAAATGATACTCCCAATTCCAGCAAAGGCAAGAGTCAAGATGAAATTATGAGAAACCATACTTCAAGGAGACTTACAGATGATGTCAAGAATACAAAAGGAAATGAATATCATCAAATAATCCGAAGATAAAAATACTTTTGAAATACTTCAAGGAACTCTTCATCTCCTAGGTACCAAAGTATATTTCTTGGATATTTCTATTCTTGTACAAACTTTAGACACATGGAAAAATATTGTAGGCCATATCACAAAGACAAATATAATTCTCCCTGTCAATCTCCTAGAAGCAATTTTGCAAGAAGAAGTCATGATTTCTTATTCATGAACAAGATAGAGTGCTTCAATTGCCATAACTTTGGACATATGGCACATTATTGTAACTTGAATTGGGCTCCTAAACAAGCTAGAACTAAGCCAGAGAAGAAAGTTACACAAGTATGGATAAGGAAGCAATTGGCCCTGGAAATCTTTTGAACACTCCAGCCAACAACACAAGTTGTTGACTTGATAAAGATGTTTAGTTAATTTAATGTCTTAAATTGCTATCATAAATTATCGACCGAGGTTAGTAATCTGATGAATTGTGGTGCACTATATATGCTTAAATTCCCTTCTTTCTTACTTTGTTGTGTATTTTTTATATTTTGTTTTCGGGGGTTTGTATTTTATGCCGAATGTTAAAAACTAAAATTGATCTAAGGAATTAAATCTAAGCTTTTAACTGAAATATTTAAATGCTAAGAAACAACTAAATCTGAAAGGAACTTCATGATGAAAACTTAATCTTTAAGAAGGAAGAAAAGGAAATGCTATTTTTACTCTAAGAAAAGAAATTGAATTACAAATTATTCTTAATAAAATGAATGAAATATAAAATCTAAAAGAAGGAATAAAAGGACATTTTATTTAACTAATATATTTTTCATAAAAATAAATCAGTCTTTGGATGGTTAAAATCTGAGCTATGCTAGACTATTCTATGTCGGAAAAACATCTGATTGAACTTATTATATTTTTAAATGAAACATTCTTATAAATCTTATTGAATTCTATTGATCTCTAAATGATGTTCTATCTATCAACATAATAAAAATAAAACTATATCCTACTTTACCAATTGAGAACATTAATTCTATGAAAATAGAGCATCTGAGCTAATTTTAAATCTATTTGAAATTATCAAAATGTAATTATAATCTAACTCTGTCCTAGTTTTAAATCTATCTAAAAATGATCAACATATAACTCTAATATAGCTCTGTTATGCATTCCATGGAACGAAAGCATAAAATATATTACTATGAAACTAAACTGACTGTGCTAATTGAATTCAAATTTATATAAGGCAAACAAATAATGATAGAGTATCTATTGTGCAAAACAAGATGTCTAATCTAAATCCTAAGGTTGTTGTGTAATTAAATGAAATAATATATTTCAATTGGAAGATGAGAGATTCACGATCATGAAAGAATTTAGGCGCGAATAAGATACAATCAACTGTGCGTAAATGTAAACAATTGGTTCAGAAAACATTTAGGAACTAATTGACATGAAATTATACTATGAAATGATGACAAATTAAACTATGAATCGATGAAAATTTAAACTATGAAATGACGAGAAATTTACTACGAATAAACATGAAATTAAGCTATGAAATGATAATAAACTAAACGACGAAATGAATATAAAAACATCCTTTCCGTGCATGGGCCCTCTGCACCAGAATGAGTGTAAATGTACTTAGGCTATCCACGCATCAATTATCTGGAACTGGTCTTCTTCATTCATAAAACAGATTTAAAAATGTAGCATAGAGTTATCACGAAATTGAGCTTATTCCTGGTTTCAATAGACCAGTATTTATACAAGTTTTTGAATTAACTGTCTGAGACAATTTCACCTATGGAAAGAAAAATAAAGCTCAAACTAGAAGTCTATTCAGAAGAAAAGTATTCATGGCTCTTTATCTATTTGCTACGTAACAGAAAATCGAGAATCTTTGTCCGTTGATCTCGTTCCTTCCTTTGAATGATCTTTTACCGTGAGTGTAGACATAATCCTTCTCGAAATTGAACAGGTAAGTAGGATACGCTCCATATGTGGACCCTTTCAAAACTACCCATATGATTTTCTTCTTCATTTTCTTCTTGAAACCTGTCAAACAATAATGATGGCTGCAAAAACAAAGGTTAGCTACAAAATTGCACGAATTATGTAGCTAATTACAAACATTCATCTAAATAATAAGAAAAATTATAATATAAAATAGAGATCATCTAAATGCCTTCTCAGATGTAAAATATGTCAATTATCACTGATTGAGTTTATGGATTTGTGAAAAAGGAAGAAAAGATGGTGGAAAAAGATTTCAAAATAGGAACAATTTTGAGGTTCAACATACCCCCACTAAGAGACCATTTCATACCCTCATGCAATTTCCCAAATTGTGAGCCTTCACATTTTACTGCATTTGTTCTGATACTTCTTCCAGTACATCCAACTTCCTCTTCTTTCCTTTCCTTGAAGTGATTTCCATTCTTGGTTTCTTCATGAGGAGTTTTTACTTCAAACTGATGAATTTTTTGTTCAGGTAGTCATTCCTTTTCTTCAGTTTCTTGTTCTTTTTATACCATAGCCCCAAATGTAGAATATTATTGTCACTGATGACCTTTTCTAAGTGGTTTTGTTCCTTTAGATATTCATTTTCTTGCTTGATGTTCATGTTCAATATCTCTAGTTCATATATTTCTTGCTTCAAAGTGTTCACTAGAGGTTATTGTGGTCTGGTAGGCTTCTCTTATACTTGGATTTCCTTCTGCATGTCTCTTTTCTAAGGACTCAATGTAATCATAAATCTCTTGTTGTGTCAGGTCAATTTCTGGGGTCCTTCTGCTTGGAATATGTATAGGAGAGGCACTAATAGGCGATGGTACTTGGGGCTCTTCATCTAAATCAATAAAATCTGCTTCCTGTGGGGATGTCTTCTTCAAGTTTTTACGAAGTCTGGAACTTCTCCTTGGCCGTGGAGGGCTTAATATCTCTGAGTTTATAAATTTTCCCTTTTCCTTTACATTACCTATATTTTTGTAACCACTCTATTTCTTATTCTTCAATATTTCTACAATGGTGATTTCTACTTCTTCTTGCTGTGGTTGAGGTGAGGATTTGTCTTCAATGCAGGTATCAACCTTTCTTCTCCTACTTCTTTTGGTCTTATCATCCTTAGGTTGTTCTTGTGCTTCTTCTTGAAAATGATTCCTAATTTGGAAAATTTCCTAGGAGTCTCCTATACTATTTAAATGAAATTCAATGAATATCTTTATCAGTCCATGTGATACATGATATTGTCTATGGATTGGACTCCTTTCTGCACAGTTCCTGAAATTTTCTTTAAGTTTTTCAATAGGAAGTATGGGATATTTATTTCTCCATTATCTAGGAAATTATTTAACAGTCTGGCATGGTAGAAAAACATACAACCAAATATACCCTCGCAAGTAACAAATTTTTGAATAATTAACAACATGTTCCTCCATTTGTTTTTAAGTGTTGTATTGGGAATTCCCTTCTTAAAAATAATAGTGACCATACCTGAATTTTTCAGAAAAATTTTCCATTCTTCTCCATGAATTTCCTTGTTCTTGAACCATATTTCACCAGTTTGTGGAAGTTCTGTGGCTTCTTTTATGAAGGAATCTGTCACCAAAAAATTTGTGTCCCCATTTTCTACCTCCTTCCCGTCTGTTATCACAAAATTGTACTTGATTGGTTGTTGATCATACAACTCTATGTAAATGTTTCAAACCAGCTTTTGACTGAAGCTTAGCCTCTTCAGTCTGAGAGGGCTCTCTCAAAAGGTTTTATGATATTAGATAATGATAGTACTAAATGGATAACTCTATTTGAAAAGTAACTTGATTTTTGTGTATGTAGGTTGAAAATAATGTAGGCTTGCTACCATTGGGCTTATGGAGTCAAAGAATTAGTAGATTCATTGGCAAGGTTTCTTGACATGGAAGCTAAGGCAGATAAGAGTCTTTAACAAAGGAAAATCACACATAGAACATAGGGCAACATAGTCATTTCATCAATAAAGGAAGTTAGAGCATAAACATATGAATTATGAGTAATAAAGATGAAATCTACTGCAAGTGGTAAACATAAAGATATAGATTAGAAATACATTAAAAATTCCATGAGAATCTCAGGTCTGTCAAGAAGAAGTCCTCTGTATTATTGATATAAGTCAAATTACATAAAGGAGCGGTATGGTGCAAAAAATCTCCAACCCTTTACAACTTCGATAATTTGCCTTTAAATAGAAATTCTTACAGTAGGGATGATTTTCCTCTTGGCTAGATTCATCGAACTCTTCCTATGTTACCTCATATAACAGAAAAAACATGTCTTTTAATAAGAAAATGACAGCTACACCCTAAATATGACATTTCCTAATTGGACTCAGCTCCTATTTATTACATCATTCTACCTTATCTTTGAAACATTTACTTGTCAGTTACAACTAAGCATCACATGCTTGAATAGCCTATGACATAGTTCATCACTACTTGACATATTAAAAATCTCCTAAACATATGGAACCAAACCCTATTTTTAAGGAAAACAGGACCCTTATCTTCAACGAAATATTTAGCTAATGAGCTGTCTCCAAAACAATGTTCTCAAGTCATAAATGTTTGATGGTAAGGTCCCTTGACCTATTGGATTTGTCTACCTATCCAAAACTTCCACTGATATGCTTCAAAACCTTCAAAAACAGCTTGCTATGAAAACATGACAATTTTGTAGCGTCCAAAAAATAGCTTTTGTAGCTATAAATTTTGCTCTTTGCTGTTCTAGGCTGTCAACCAAGACATGAAACATCATCACCACAATTATCCCTCCTTGAAAGCTACAAAAAATGATTTTATAGGCAAAAAGACAGCTATAGAAAATTTTGTAGCGTTTTCCTAGCTTTAAGCCTAGGAAACGCTACGAAACTGTGAAAAACTGCAGAATTTCCAGATTTTAACCCTGTCTCAAAAAGGTAACCTCCAGTTGCAGAAAATTCATTTTTAACATGCCATGATCTTTATAAAACATAATCAAACCCAAATTAATACCCTTGAGGTGTTTCCACTTCATTAATGATTAGTTGAGCAATGGGCTTCTCAACCACAGTCATCTTCAAACCCTTCTTCTCCAATTCTTCATGAATCAATTCTAATTGCTCTTGGAGGTATTTGAATTGGTATTTTAGTGTCCTGTTCTTATATTTCATGGGAAGGTTCATTTTTCTGATATGCTTCACTTCTCCTCTCAATGGCTGAGTCCACTTGATCAATTGATGTGTGTTATCTAAGGTCTTTGACACAGTATTAACCTACTCTTCCCAAATTTCTTTCATTTTCTCAAACTGTACTTTCTGAACCTTGCGCTTTCTTGCCTCTTTCTTCAAGACTGATATTTCATCATTTTCCAGTTTCAACTACTCCTTAAGTACCTCAATCTCTGTTTTTTTAATAATTTTCTCTTTTCCTTTCCTTTGTTTAATGACTGAGTCTTCTTTTGCAGGTGAGGAAAGGTAAATAATACTTGGTGGTGGATGGACAGTTTCAGTGAACTTCTGAGCTTCTTTACTACTTTCCAAGAGCTTCCTAGCATGTCTTGTCATTTATTTCCTAGCTTGAAACATGAATCCTGCATATTCACCCTCAAACTCTAACTTCTTAGCTGATTTGGCTTTCTGGAGCTTCTTTCCTCCCTCATCTATATCTTCTACTTGGACTAGGGGAGTTTCCTCAATATCAATAGCATGCAGAATGTCTTCTAAGTTACCTTTAGCCTTGTATGGTAATGTATTCTGCTACCTGGGGCCACCGTCTGCTGGGTGTGGAGCCCCGATTATCTTGCTGCATTTGCACGTCGGCACTGACCCCCTATACTGTGAAGCGGCGCAACACCGCCCGTAATTAATTGCTATCGTGGGGGGTCCGTGGGGCAACGTTGTGAGCTCCCCCCCTCCCGTGGGGTTTTCGAGGGAAGCGCCCTCAAACTAAAACAAATGTAAAATTTCCTTGTAAAGTATAAGAATTTCTAAATAATCTCGTTATTGCTCTAGTTTAGGCAAATGATCCTGATTATAGTTATGTTTAGATTAGGGTTTTTTTTTCCTGTGATGAAAACTTCCCTGCTTTTGGAGAGAGGGTATCAGACACACTGTATATATGTGTATTCTCTGAGCAGAAATTATAGAGGGAGACTGAAGAGAAAGAACAGAGATATTATAATGATCTTTGATCTCATTGGTAGGTTTTGTCTCTTCATTTTTGCTGGATAATAGAAAGGAAGGGCTGGCTGTTCGGGGTGGACGTAGCCCAAACTGGGTGAACCACGAATATCTGTGTCTCTCTGGTTTTATGTGTTTTGTGTGCTTGTATTTTCCGCATATTTTATGTGTTTCATTGCTCTGTAATATTTAATTTTATAACAACTGGTATTAGAGCCGAAGGTATATTTGGCTGATAAAATCGCAGGAAAAAAGGGTTCCTGGTTCGAGTGGGAGCAATGGCGGACGATGGTAAGTTTAGGGTCGAGAAATTTAACGGCCAAAACTTTGCGCTGTGGAAGATGCAGATGGAAGATTATCTGTATCAGAAAGATCTGTACCTACGATTGAGCGGAAAAACAAAGAAGCGAAACCACGCGACGCGAATGGAACATTCGAATAAAAAGGTACCCAATAAAAAGATTAGGTTCATAAGGCCGGCCGCTCATATTTTGAAGGAAACACAATGAGGTTTGAGGCAGATATCAGAAATGGTAAGAAAACTCATCATCAAACAAGTATTTATGAAACGACTATTTAATATGAAGATGTTTTAAATGGATCTATCAGAACCATTTAAATGAATTTACGCTATCACTACGAGTTCATAGGGGTACCAGGATGAAGTTAGAGCTCTGTTATTCTTGTGCTCATTGCCAGAGAGTTGGAATGGTTTAGTAATGGCCATTAGTAACTCTGTCTCTGGATCTAGTAATTTAAAGTTTGATGATGTTGTTGGTGCTATCCTTAGCGAGGAAATGCGACGGAAAAGCTCTGGTGAGACATCAGGTAATGCTTTGAGTGCAGAGTCTAGGGGAAGAAGAATGGAAAGAGGAAAGAGCTCTGGATATCGCAGTAAATCAAGGAAAGGCAGATCCAAGTCCAGATCGGGGATAGTGTGCTGGAATTGCGGAAAGAAAGGACACCTAAAGAAAGACTGTAGATCTCGGAAGGGAAAAGGAGGAGACACACAGCAAGAAAACAATCATGAAGCAAATGTGACAGGTGATGTGTTACAAGATGCTTTGATTCTTTCTTTCGAAAATGTTACTGATTCTTGGGTTGTAGATTCAGGGGCTTCATTCCATGCCACACCTGATAAGAAATATTTTCATGACTATGTTCAAGGAGATTTGGACAAGTTCGTTTGGGTGATGATAAACCCTGTAAAATTGTTGGAATGGGTAAAGTTCTTGTAAAACAACAGAATGGAAACCAATGGCTACTAAAGGAGGTAAGGCATGTTCCAGATCTGAAGAAAAATCTGATTTCAACAGGGCATTTAGGTAGTGAAGGTTGTGTGACAACTTTCACAGATAAAACTTGGAAGGTCACCAAAGGAGTGCTGGTAATAGCAAAAGGTGAAAAGGTTGGTACATTGTATTACTGCAATAGCATCATTTCTCACCTTCATATGATTCATGATTGCTTTTATGGCTTTGGGCACCCATTCCTACAGACTTGGACAAATTCACTAAAAAACAGTGTAAAAATCCCCATACGCGATTATGCCCAGACTTTTCCGCGTGTATACGCGAGTCCAACTGCAATTTTCTGCGTATGCCATTTAAATCATTAAAAAATATATAAAAATTCCCTATTTTCGGGCTGGGTTGATGGTTACTCAGGTAGTTCAACCACCCCAGCACGTGGCCAACTGTTTCCAACTGTTGAAACTAATTGGAGGGAGTATAAAAGCCCCTCATGTGTATGGCCTAAGGGAGAGAGAGAATTATTGATATTATACTCTGCTGGTATTCCCTATCCAAGTCTGATTCCCCGTGCCTCCTGCACTTTCCCAGTTCATTATAGGAAACCCTTGTTTCCTTGAGATACACATCCCTTTATATGTTATCTCGTATGCACCAGTTTGGAAGGAGTCTTAGCGAGGCAAGGGCTGGACGGATCCAGACGACGGTCTGCGAAGGCCTTGAAAGGATCAGGTGATCTCTCCACTCGTTACTTTTGTACATGCTATTTATAATACAGAAGTACCATGCTGTTCCCGAAATAAACGTGTTAGTGTATGCTTATATGTATGAGAATATTTGTTATACAAGCATTCATTATGATCTATTTAATGTTTTTTTATGGATTTCACTAACATTTAGAGTAGATATATGTTGTACAACTTGTTCTTCGTGCTGGTTTCTTCTTGTATTTCAGGTTAAGAAGGAAGGACGGTTGCTGGGGGTTTGGACCCCGCGTGGATCTACTTCAACCGTAGGACCTACGGGTAACTTTCTCATTCTACTCTATTTAGTTTTTCTGAACGTGCATGGTTGTGTGAGTCTCTGTTAAGTAGCATGCCCCTGCTCTGTGGAGGTTGTACCCCAACCAACCTCTAGGGTGAGATTTCCCCGAAACAGAACTGGTGACTCCGCTAGGGATCACATTCTTGTGATTCTCCTATTGGGTGGTTTCAGCTGTTTGGTAGGTTTCTGACAGTTTTAACTTTCATTTGCAGTCCAGTTTACCTTTTTACAGTCAGTTTGAAGTCCTGGTTTCTTTTCCAGGCTTGTCCTTTTTGTTTTTTCATTATTTACCTTTGCATACGCGCTTTTTTCTGCACACAGTCGCGTATACACGCAAGTTTGTCTAAAGGAACCCGCGTATACGCGAGTTTCCCTTAGCACAGACGCGTATGCACGCTGGTTGCATAGCTGTGAAGTAGCGTATACCTAGGCAGATTTTGAATTTTTGGGTTTATTGAATTTTTGGTCCTTTCTGGCTGTGGAGGCCTATTTCTACAGTGTCTCTGTACTTACTGGAGTGTGAAGGAAGTGGTTTCATGTCTTTTCTCTCTTTCGTTTGAGTGAAAACTAGTCTTTTGGCAAAGTGTTGTTTCTAGTGCTGGCACTTCTGGATTGAGTCCCAAGATCACTTTCTGAGCATTCTTGGTTGTTCTGCTTTATCAGAACATAGAGCTTCTGCTCACTGACTCGCTCCTATCTTTGTGTTGTGCTTCGCATTGCGATTTTTTCTTCGTTTTTGATTGGTTTTCTCGAGTTACATAGGCTAAGTTTTGTTGCAACTTTTGAAGAGCTTTTCTTGCTTCTTTGGAGTCTTTGTTTGCGACAAGTTTTCACTATTTGTCTAGGCTGAGTATCTGAGTTTTCTTGCCTTCCGTTGCTCTTATTGATCTTGCTACTGTTAGCCTTATAAGGTTTGGGAGCATTCTTGAAGTTTGTGCTTGAAATTAGGTCTTATTTGGTTTGGATTTTGATAGTTTGTGCTTGGTCTTTTCGAGCTCTTGCTTTATAAACAAAAAAAGCCCAAAAAACATTTGTTTTGCTTTTTGTTTTTGCATTTCAAAAACTCAAAAAACATTTTGTCTTGTTTTTGTTTTTGTTGTTGCATTTTCATTTTCGTTTTGCCATATCTTTTGAAGCTTTTGTGAAGTTTCTTGCTTTTAGTTTTTGGCTTCATTTTGAGGAGGAGTTGTCACTTGATTTCTTCTTCTTGTTTTTAAGTGTTTTTGGTGTCCTTATTTTAAGAGTTCTTGATTTCAAGAATTAGCTTTCTGGACAACAAAAGATGAGTTAAAACTGAAGGAGCTTTTTGGGAAATTTCACTTTGTTTTAAGAGATTTTTTGCATCTTAGGATTTACATGCTTGTAGTGATTTGCATTAGGTGCATTTCAGCATTTAGTTAGCTTCTTAGTTTTTGTGAGTGTGAGTTTTCTTTTTGAAAAGAAAAATACAATTTTTAGTCTTGTAGAACCTGTATAGAGATTACTTTTCATCGAAAGACAAAGAACTGCATGTGCATGTAGTTAAGTTTTTATTAATTTCTTTTGCGTCAAAAACACCATACGTTTCATCTCCATATCCTTGTGACTTAATATAACAGCCCTTAAAATAAGCGATTTAATCTAAAATCAACTAGCAAGTTTTTCTAAGTGTCGATCACCAACTAGCTAGGTTGTAGGGCCTTGGAATAGGTGAGTGGAGAGTTAACTCTCCAAGGCCGCTCAAACAAACATAGAAGTTGATTAATTGAGAGAAATCCAACTCTGGTAAGGTGGTGCAAAACTCATCCGAGAGTCAAGCGCGAGGGGAAGTCGAAGGTTGAGAAGAGGATGCCCCCCTCCCAGGTTAGGCAGAATGCGACCTCGAAGACCGTTCACTTGACTTACGGTACGGATTGGTGTCCACCAAGTTGCCACTCCTGGGTTCCACACGGTAGCGGGGGGAATACCGTGAGCTCGGGGCCGTCGCATCACTTTCAGCGATTCTTAAGGGGGTGCCCATGCAACTTGGGTGTGAGCCGCTTAAAGAGGCATGGGTGAGAGGAGTCGGCGTATTTGGCCCCGTGCCTTCGCTGGTTGTTGGGCCCTAATCATCCCCAGTTGCTTTCGGAAGAGCCCTATACCTCGCTTTCTGTATTTTGGTGTCCGGTCCTCATCACTCGGAGTGGAAATACTTGGAGGCTGTTTACTTGATTGTATCTCAGGGATTTTTTTTTTTTTTTTTTTAGTGAGTGCTCTTTGCTCCTAGCTTGCCTAGCTTTTCACTTTTTTGAGTCTAATTTAAAATCTATAAAAGTGGCTGATCAAGCGCCTCATCGATCGAGGAGAATCCGGGGGTTGTCTCCCGAGAGTCCAGAGCCTTCTTCGAGAAGGCGTAGGAGTGATTTAGCAGGTGGTTACCACCCTGTGACATCTGACGCAGTGGAGAGAGATCCTCCACAAGGGTCTGAAGGTTTCATAGCTGATTCTGGTGTCGGTTCGAGAGAGCGTTCGCTCACCCTCGCGGTGTTGTTCCTCGGGAAGAAGATTTTCGAGGATGAAGAAAATAATTAATGCCTGTCGTTGTCTCCTCTTCCTCACGATTGTACGGCCCCGACTTTCGGCCATCGGACGGATGCGAGAGACGGCACGAGATGCTTGGTATCATTCTTGTCTTTCGATGGCCCGGGCGCGAACGCGGCCTGCGGTAGTGCTGAGCATTCGAGACTCTCGCCACGCCAGAACGGAAACCTTATTGCTTCATCTTCGATTGCTTCTAGTGCTACTATGTTTGGCTCTGGGTTCACCCAAGCATATGCTTCTCATTCTGGTCCCTTCTGTTCAGGGATGTCCATTAGTGGAAATCCCTCTTTTTCCTTTTCCGCCGGTGCAGCTGGATCTACGCCCATGTCTAACATGGCTAGTGGGTCAGCTTCCTTTCAGGGTTTCCCCTTTGGGACTGGGCATATTCCCAGTTCCAATCCTTCTTTAGGGTCGTTTCCATTTACGTCCCAGACCCAGAGTTTCAACCCTTGGTCTGGGGGGAAAAGTTCGACTACTTTTACGGGATGGAATCCTGTCTTTACTACAGCGGGGGCAGGGAATCAGTTTTACGCAGGTCATCAAGGGAATGCTTCTTTCCCTTCATCGAGTGCTTATCAGTCTTTTTCTCCTCTTTCTAATGCTTGGAACCCCTACCAGGGTCTTTCCTCTTCAATCAATACTTCAGCGGGGGGAACTGGTCTGGGCTTTGGTAACTCGGCGTGGGGAGGAGGTTCTTCTCCATTTTCTACAAGTCCTTTCTGGAAACTTGGTGCCTTATCAAATCCAAGCTATTCTTTTCAGAATGTTGGGAATCCATCCCATCAAGGATGGAATCCTCAGGCTCCGCCTCGCTTACCTTTTTTGGCAACGTTAAACTTGCCAGATTTGTCGAAGTTGACTAATGACCCGATTTGTTATAGTCCGAGGTGGCCTCCGGTCCCGACCAAACTTCCTTCAGACATTCCAAAGTTTGAAGGTAAGAATGGAGAGGATCCGGCGGACCACATCACCACTTTCCACTTATGGTGCTCTTCGAACTCCCTGATCGATGACTCGATCAGGTTGAGATTATTTCAACGCACCCTAACTGGAAATGCTACCAAATGGTATATGGAGCTCACTGGGGGCAGTTTCGCCACATTTGGAGAACTGGCTGTCACATTTCTAAACCATTTTCAGTTGCCTGTCAGATATGAGGCTGGGACCGAACTCCTGGCTAATTTTAAGCAAGATGAGGCAACTCACATTTCTGATCACATTCAGGAATGGAGGAGAAGGAAGAGGCTTATCAAAGCCCATATTCCAGGTGAATTCCTTCTCGAGTGGTTTTTGAAATCTCTGCAGTCAGACATTTCAAAGGATGTATCCCTATCTGGGGTATTT